>JALLPA010000960.1:0-12352 GCA_036939895.1 Thalassiosira exigua
ACTTACGTAGCTGGCGTAAATATCGCCAGAGCTGGCGAAATACAGGTTTCAGATGTTGGTGGGCTGGGTTGCGCTCCACGCCTCATTGAAGCGGCGGTCATTTTTCTCCTTCTCCTGCAAGGAGGTGACGCTGAAGACAAGACAAAGGCGCTTGATGATTTTGCAGGGGTCCTTGGTGATCTTGTAGGAGAGCACTCCTAGGTCCATCGAGTTTTCTGCCCGCTTGTAGGAGCGGGGGGCGGCTGTATTGAGCGTGTCAACGATGGCGCGTTGGACGTTTCGCTGGCTCTGACACACGGTGCTGTTTGCAGTGTAGAGCATCATTACCGCACGGGCCTCGTCGGCGTTGAGAGGGGGGTACCCTGGGCATCGTGTGTTGCGGGGTGGGGACCGGGGTTGGCTTTACATTGAAAAGTTCCCCCCGTGCGGGTTTGGAAGAGGGTCTGCTCTTCAACCATTCCCCCGGAGCCTTGGTTGGGGGAGTGGTAGTTGGGGATGCTTTTTCCACCTCTTGGTGAGGTGGCGCTCAAGGGCGTAGATGCTTCGGCAGTTGGGCCGAGGAACAAGGCTGGCTGGCATGTCTGTGCATTCATTGGGTTCCTCATAGGAGATTACGGAGTCAGCCATGGTGGCAACGCTCGTGCTCAGTGGCGGCGGCAACTTGCTGGGCGGCGCTCGCTGTGGCGGCTACGGTGTCTCGTGCGGGGACGTTTCCAGTGGGCGTCCTCCATTTGCCCGAAGGCGTTGATGGAATCGACAGCTCACTCATTTCAGATTCTCAATAACTGTTGAACAAGCAACAGAGAGAGCAAAATTCGAGTGTTATTGAGAATTATGGGATCCGGAGGATCCCATGGTTCGAGAGAACCTGAGAAGTTGCTCTTGCTATAGCTAGTGTGTGTGTGGCACCGGATAGCACCACGTAGAGCGCAGCATGCACTCTGAAGGAACACTAGTGGCATCATGCATGACATGTGCAGTCTTGGTTGCTTGGGTCACGTGTGACAGGGGGGAGGACCTAAGGTATCCCCAGCTAGGGCTCCAGGAGCTGTTCTGCTAATTCCGGAGTTGACAACCCGATGTTCATCGAGTTCCCACAATTGTCATGTTGCTGTCAGCAAGTTGCCAGAAAAAGGCAACTTTTGCAACACACATCACCAGTTATTTCGATAAATAAATAATAGTAACAAACAAAAGCCTTCACAAAAAGGCTTTGTAAAGAAGGAGATACAAACCATACTGTGACAAAACAGGTATTGGTGCATGTGATAGGGTCATAGTTTCCAGGTGGAACCGCGCTCCCCCTGGAGAGGCGGCTGTCTGGCTACAGCAGGTCAGATCCAACTGACCCGCTCTCCCCCTCTAATCTAGATCCTCACAATAAAAGTAAACAAAATGAATAGGGGATCACCTCCTAACCAGAGGCATCTCCCCGACTAAGGCCAATTGTCTACCCTATGCATACTGTCTATTTCAACATATACACACTGTGCAGGTCATGGACAATCCTGACCCAATTCAAACTCTATTGTGCAACCTTGTCTGTGAAGAGCTGTCTGTTACCCTTTTCCCCTTTTTTGATCATGCACTGTTGTGCAGCTCAAAATTGTTGCATTGTTGAGCAACTGAACGACTTTGCTTCTTTTATTAAGCCGACTAACCGTGTTATTAACAGGTATTATAGACATGAACTAAAAATAGTTAACAGAGGTGGTGGCAAAAACGCCCACGTTGGTCTTCTATGGAGACAACATGCCGAGATGGAGGAGGAGGACACCAAACGACCACTTGACTGCTGCTTGTCCTCCTCCTCATTTTTGCCCCTGTCACCTCCCTGCCATGTACACATCTCTTGCTCCTAACTCTAAAGAGTAAAGAACATGAGAGGCATTGGTACCTGTGTCAATTGAGGCAGCATCATTGACATCAGAAACAAAGAGGAGGAGGAGGAGGAGGACAAAATCCTGTATCTGAGGCATTGGAAAGACGAATTGACTGCTTCAAGAGACAAGGTGTCAGTGCTGGGGTGCAGGAGAAGATTTCAATTAGGAAAGGGTGCTTAACACAGCGCAAAACATTCTTTTGTACATGTAGCCCCTGCCACATCCCTGCCTTGGACACATTTCTTGCTCACAATTCTAAAGAGTGAAGAATATGAGAGGCATTGGTACCTGTGTCAATAGAGACAACATCTTCGACATCAGAAACGAGGAGGAGGAGGAGGAGGACAAACTTCTGTTATGTGAGGCATTGGAGAGGCGAATGGACTGCTTCCAGAGACAAGGTGACGGCGCTGGGGTGCACGGGAAGATTTCAATATGGGAAAGGGCACGTAACATAGCGCAAACGTTTTTTGTACATGTATGTAATGTATGCCTGGAGAATACAAGAGTCAGAAGGACAAAGTTTTGCATCAACTCGCTCACACATGATGTGATCTGCTGAAGATTAAAGATGTCTGGCATCGTATGTCTTCTGCATACAATGTTGCCTTTTTTCTGTCTTCTTTCTTCAATTTCGAAGGATTGTGTTTTCAATCTAAATTTCGTTTATTGTGATCCATTGTGATGCACCCTGTCAAGGTTGCTGTCCTCTGGGAACATGCTGACGCTAAATTGTCAATTTGTCATTATGCACAATAATTGTACTATCATCACAATTTCAGTTTATCTTTGAGTCAACCTATGTGTTGGCAAATTTGGGGTTATGTATGACTATCTTGGAATAATGAAGATGTTGAGTGTTACTCAATTGAATACATGAGTCGGTGGTCACAGATGCGCACCACATACACGCCTATGATTTCCACAGTGTGACTAGCGTAGGTTCTTGACTTGGTTTGGATTTGTTGAAGCTGGATGTCCTGAACAGCTCTAACTTTGGGGCTCTTTGTGAATCTCTCTCCTTGAGAGGTACTACTTCTGCAGTGGTCCCTGGCTAAAATTGCAGTCATAATCTAATATTTAAGCTTGAAACGTGCCCAGAGCTATAGCTGGAGTAGGAGTCAGAGCCGCACCCAGAAGAACAGAGTCTGTTTTGTCACCAGAATCAGTTGCCGGAGCTATCATATCATATGTGTAACGTAACTACCTGACCTTAATATGATTTACTCATTTCATCACAAAGACACAAATACAAAACAAAAATGACCAGTAGTAGATCATCCCAGTCAAAGAACCTGAGAAAACCCCGGAATCGATTGGATTGCATATGCCAATGGCCAATTAATTATGAGTGTGATGGCCCCAACCAGCAACCAACCAGGAAAAATCAAATCGTCATTCACGATGTACACTGAATCCAGGCTTGGGTTGGAAGGGTCCTCGTATGCAATGTTTCCAGTAGACTCTAGAATCAGGAACAAACTTATTGGCGGATGGAGAATGTAAGTGCAGGATAAGTATCAATGCCATCTCGATTATGACATCAAGCGATGAGAAAGTCATCCGAACTGCTCACCATTTTAGCCCAACCAGCATAGGGAACGAATATTGAATGATGTAGGCTGTGTACATTGCCTTTGAAAAGAAGGGGGTAAACGAGTAGTTCTTGTTTACGAAGTCCATGAAGAAAACTGACACAGCCAAGCTCGTGGCCATGCTCAAGATTCCTTTCCAAAATACTCCCTTCAAGATCAAAATTAAGACTGGGGGCATATTTTCCGCGAGAAAGGATGTTGAGAAAACGATGATCAAGATAAAGATTGTAGAGGCATAAATCCACACCCGCCGCTTCTCCTTTATTGCGGTCATCCATTCGTTCCTCTGAGCAAGAGCGCCTCCAAAGAAGTATATGGGATAGGAGAAGTAATCCTGCCAGAAGAGAGGAACTTCAAAGAAGTTATCATCGCTAGGAAAAAAGAGGTTGAGAATTCCACTTATCAGTCCAATGAGGAAGCCGATCACGAAAAATCCAAGTAGGGACGGACATTTGATCTTCGGACTCCAATTCTTTCCGCATGCGAAGGCGTAGACGACACTAAAGATCATCAGCTGATTGAGAAACCACGTGGGCCCCCCGTTTTTTATCCCCCACGGAAAAGGGGTTTGGAAGAAGAGATGCATGAAGCCAGTATAAACGTACGGACCGATGAAGAATTGGTAAACGACATATGGGATGCCCAAACGCTTCACCCGATCGAACAGGAAGTCGTAGAGGCCTTTCTTATCGAAGCTCTTCGGGACGAAGAATCCCGAATAGAAGAAGAACAAGTTCATGAAGTAGCTCGCGTTGATCATAGTGAATATGTTCAAGACAATCGAGCCCCAATTGTGCGGATTCTTCGTCGTGTTTGCGAGGCCTGGCCACAACCCGCCGAAGTCGGCGGCGCAGTGGTGGAGGATGACCATGAATGTGAGAAAAATTTTCACGTTGTTGATGTAGTGGACTATCGCTTTCTTCGGAGGCGGCGCTTTTGACAGATGCGGTGCCTCCTCATCGATACCAGCAGCAAGCTCATCTGGTCTATTTTCATCTTCGAGAAGAGGACTCTCGTAGGTCGTGCTGGAAACAGTAGTGTCAACAGCAGCCATTTTGCTCCGCGCATAATTCCACAATGAGGAGAAGAGAAAATTCAAGAGGAATCCACAGAATCCAAACGCGGGAGTGGCGATGTAATATCCGATCGTGTCCGCGTCGGAAATGGACGACACGACGCCGAAATTAAACATGAGCGTCCACATGACCCAAAAGACGAGGAAGGATACCAGGAAAGCCGGAGATCGATGGTGTTCTTTCATCTTGCTGTTCCATATCCACTCAGAAACGCAAAAGTGCGTCAGGACAGTCCCGAATGCAATCGACGCTGCAGTGGAAGAATTAAATTGCAAGCTGTACAGCAGCTTTTGGGTGTCGTCCCAGTTCATGTACAGCACGCCCATGTTGATAGTACGCAAAGTTTGACTGATTTGAAATAGAAGGGAGTATTTTGACTGTGATAACCTGTGATATGTTGATGCGATATCCTTTTATGAGGGTAGCCGCTGGCAAAGCTCTGGCAAGGTCGAAGCCGTGCTGGTTGGGGTAGCGGCACCCTTTCACTCAACCAAACAGTGGTTGCAGAAGGTACAACAGTACCTACAATACCGTCTGTGAAGGAGTCGGGAAGGAGTCGCCTTTGCTCTTGCTTCACGCTTGCGCAATCACGGGCGCCATCCATACGCTCTGGTCACAACAACAAATGATGACTCGGAGACTAGGCGGAGAGGGCGGCGACTCAAGCAAGACCAAGCACGTCTTGTGGAGTCGAGGCGTGGTCGAGGAGGTTCGAATCTGTTCGACTGTCGTGTCTTTTTTTGTGAGTACGAATCGAGCAGGCGGCGGGCGCCACCGGGGATGGATGGACCATACGCGATGGAGAAGAAGTCACACACGTTCATCCGATCCAGCACGCACAGTTGGAGCCGAGGTGGCAGGGGGCAGCGGTCTCCTCTCCAGGAGGTACCATACCCTACGCGATAAGTACATCAAAACATAATCGTGCTGAGCAGTGAGGCAGATAGAGACTCCTCTCGCAGAAGATGAGACCGCTGGATCGGATGGATGGAGCATGCGCGATGAAGAAGCTCATCCGATCCAGCAGTTGGAGCCGAGAGATTGCAGGCGGCAGCGCAGCGTGGTCACCACCTCTCAGGAGCTCTCAGGCATATTATTGTGAGCGATGCGTGAGCTGCGGTGAGGCATATGGTACTCCTATGAGTTATTCGCCAAACAAAACAATTGGCGCAACAACACGATGCGACAAAAACAATATTTTTAAACAATTGAAATTACGGCAAATAATCGGCATGAGTCGCTTATTTCAATAATTAGCGACTTTATGCCCCTGTTGTCCCGCGTGGTATGAATCTCGTATGCAGCATGCAGCATGCAGCTGGCCCACCCGGGGCTTGAATCTGATTAGACCCGGGGGGGGGGGGGGACACAGGTTTTTTGGCACGCAAAAATGCTGTGCTTCGCCAAGGCTGCCTCGGGTCATTGTTGAAAGATGTAACCATAGAATTCTGGGTACGATGGCTCAGTTTTCCCGGAGGACCAGGTCTCGGTTTTAGCAGCCAGTCAGTCGGTCAGTCAGTCGGCACTGCCATGACATCCAAATTTGGAGCCAGCACAAAAAATGACGAGATCTAAACTGCATCCATACGAACAGGCGTTGTACTTTCGACTGTACCTTTCATTCCCAATGACTCTGTTCTAGTCGGTAGTGGAGTGTCGAGTAGGCCATGAAAAATGATTTCAACAGTGCGGGCAAAAGGACCGATGAATAGGCAGCTGGAAGAGTTGGGAAACAAAGGCAGAGGCGTTAACTTAATTGGTCTAAAGATGCATTACTTCAGCCTCAGTTAGTGGAACCAAAGCTCTTATCTTTAACCAAACATTGCCGCGTAAAAAACGAGCAGACTACGGTACATGGAGGGGTCATTCTGGTCAACGGGGTGTAAGTTATCCTTGGCTCTTTTGCCTTTTGCTGCGTGCTCTTGTGCGTCCAAAGAAGGAGAGGTTGCTATACCTTGGGCAGCATAGGTTCCACAACGTCAGCATCGACCGGCCTAACTGATGCGAAGTAAAGCTTCTCCCTATCCATTTCAATCGACAATTGCAAACTAGCCATTGAGGCAAAAGAGGATATAGCCATAGCGCTAATGGCCAATTTCGCACCAGTGCTCATGTAGCACGTTGTTGAGTAAGAACCATAAACCCCAAATAGCTGTTCCACCACCCCGCTGTCCTTGCATACATTCGAATTTAATAGGAGTAGAGTCAACCCCTGGAAGATTGCAGTCAATATCCAAGCAAAGGGCTCACACCGAGTGGCGGGATTTCTCTTGAAGATCACAGTAACTAATGCGGAAAGAAACAGTGCCGTGGCAAAGATCACGGACAATATGACCATGGCACGAGATGCCTTCCAGCTAGAGTCGATGATGTGTTCCCCTTGATCATGACGAATGCATCCCCGCCATGGACCGAACTCGATGTCGAGTCCCCCATGCTTAGATGTGAACTTGACGAAGTTGCATAGCGAAAAAAACGACCAGGTGAGGGCGCACGATGCTGCCCCGAGGAAGCACACCACGAAGGATATTTGCCTCTGCCTGCGCAAGTCAGATTCGAAGTGTTAGCATGACATAATGAGCGAGGGATGCGAAGTAAGACGACAGACGGCCGCCATGATAAACTCACCCCTTTTGGCTTTCGTTCATCTTTGTCGAGACTTTTGCCGTGCTCTAAAAGAATGTCGGAGGGGCTCCTTCCAACCAAGAGATTGACTTGCGGATGGAATGAGATATCGTATCTTATCACGGGCCGATCAAGCGTGGGTCGATCCGAGGGTGCGGTTGATGCTGGACGTGGCGCTTGGTGATGGCATCAACGAAGGTCGTTGCTGTCCTCGTTAGCCGTGTCCGTTTGGTCGCGGTCGTGCGGAGATTCGAGGGGGGGGGGCGGGAGGGGGGAGAGGAGAGAGGATCGGTGCGTGAGAGAGGTGGAGGTGGTGTTCCGACCTTCAAAAGGCGTCCAGGTCGTAATTTTGTGTGAGAGAAAAACAACCGACAGCAAGAGCCAGCCAAATAATGTTTTGATATTTGTGAATTTGAGTATGCATAGCCACTACCTTAGCAACAAATTTACAAGACACTCTCTTCTTTATGTCATCGTTATCAAGCTTCGTTCGAGATAGGAATAATTCTTTCCAAAACATCAAGCATGAAACACGAAACACTGGGCAGCTATTGCCTTGACATCGGGCGAGTGGCCGGCGCTGCTGGTGGTAGGTAGTGAGTAGGGATTCATCTATCAAAGGACCATTGGGTGAATAGTGGATTCATATATGCTACAGTGAGTGTTGTCAATATTTTCGGGGATCGGATCGAAATCCTCGAGCCATATCATGAGGTGCAAATGCGGGGCCCCGCGCTTTTGGAACTCAGTGACTCCAACCATTGCTTCATACTTCCCGGAGATGCCCTCTGATTTGAGGACCATGATGAGCTTGTCCCTCTTCAACTGAAACACCCTACAAACAATATCTGGCCGATCGTAAGGAGTTTGGCCCGGTTTCAAGCAAGCCTTTACCTCGGGACAGTTAATATCCATCGTCATAGTAACGAACAAGTCAGGCTTGCTCCGTTTCCGTACAATAGCCATCGCATTTTTGAATCTCTTGTTGTGCCATCTGTTTTGCTGGGTAAAGGATGACGCAATAATTTCCGATTGCCCGCTATTCTCGATCTCCCCAGAACGAAGAGAATCCTCGACACCACGATACAGATCGGCATGAATGGTATGGTGGTTGTGTTTGAACCATTCCATCCGCTTGTTCTCCTCGATGCCCCACTGATCAACTATTCATTGCTGATAGAGCTTATTGGCCAGATGCATATGGTCGATACGCATAGGTCTTGCCATCATGTGATATCTGACATATTGGGGCAGAGTCACATGCTTTGGAGAACTTCAATGTGATCTTAGGCCCAATATCCAACCATCCGTTCCAAAAGGAAGAAGCAACGGATACATGAGGAGAATGTACGACCGATGATAATCTTGAAAAAATACCAGGTCATTCCCTGATTCGGACTGTACTGTATTGCAGATAATCCTCCTTTGAAAGTTCATCGGCATATTTGATGGCATGAGAAAGGATATCTCTCTGGCGCTGTTGGAAGGTTCAATCGACCCTGATGCATACCTTCAACAGGCCGATCCGTGGCCTGCAATTCGATCTTTACTTCCTTCACGTTGATATTATTTTGCCGAATGTAGTCCATGACACTGACAAAAGAATGCGAGTAGGTGTTGTGGACGGTCATGACTTGCCTGAGGATGGCAATCATCTCCACTCTTTCCATTCGCATCTGTCCGAAGAAGAAGCTCGCAGGCTCCCGTTGTACCTTGTACTTCGTCTACTGTCTTGATTTGCAGGATCAAGGAAATAAGGAAATACGTCTGAACACAGTTGTATGTGCCAGATCCAGGCTGTGCAGTGATAGGTCCAACCCAACGTTGCAGTTCCCCACTGAATTTGAAGGCCGAAACATTTCTCTCATCGTACACAGTAGCATCGTTGACTTGTAGAGAATGGCCTGCATTGAACATCCGAATTTGCTTTCTTAAGTAGACTGCCAGTAGAGTACTTGCAGTGAAGATTTCACGTAAAAGCTGCAGTGGAAGGGGGTACTGGTCGAGTATTATCTTTCCCTTGTTGCAGCATGGTATTCCAAAGTGGGACAGTGCTCAGTTTTTGGATCTGACCTCATCCTTGAATCCTAATGTGCGACAAAAAGTACACTCCACATTGCACTCCCCAACATCGTAATACTTCCTGGGATCCCATTCATACACATCAATGCGTCTCCTCATCCCGATGGGATTTTGGTTGAATCTGGAGATGAGATTTACTCTATACTGACGATGTTGCTCCTTTTGTACCTTAGTAAGTTGTTTCGATGAAGAGAGGCTAGTTGTTTCCAATTGTTCATTTTTTTCTTTGGGCTCTTATCTTGGTACGTGCTGCGCCTGACTGCATTGATTGAATTGATATCATTTTCTGCATAAGCTCGCCATCTCTTGGCATTGATTTCTTCTTTGTTTTGATCATATGTTTCCCGTCTGGTTGCATTGATTGCCTCACTTTTTCTGCACGCCTGGCATTGATTTCCTCTTTGTTTTGGTCATATTTTTGCCGTCTGCTTGCATTAATTGTCTTCGCTTTTTCTGGATCTGCCGCACGCCTTTCCCGTCTTCGTTTATTGTGTGCAGCTTGCTTTGATGTCTCATCATGTAGAAAAACGACAGCATACACACAAACTATTTTATCTTTCAATATGGAGGGGAGAGTGCCTTAAAAATCGTGAGCAAACGCAATCAGTCAGGTTGGCATCCTCGGTTCGATGCGGAGTTCTACTTCCACCTCCCCCTGCGAAAAAAACTTATGAAAAGATGGAGACTCAAAGACCTTTTTGTTCCAAACAAAATAAAACATGACTACTTCAAATTACACATCATCTTTGTGGTCAAGATCATCATGTCATTCAATATCAAGTTGGAGCTGTATGAAGATCACCTTTGGAACCTATATTATCTGTAGAATCTCCCTTGGCTACATCGTCGTTGGTGCTATTGAGAGCTCCCATATCAATCCCGGCATTTGCATTACTTGCAATCTTTGCATCCCCAGTAACCCCATGTTTGTTAGCGCCACAGCTGCTGGTACCAAGTTTACCAGTCACCTCAACACCATGAACACCCCCCACAGTACAGCTAGGAGTCATGAGCTTCATATCCAGGTCTAATATGGCTTTATCAGTTTCTTCATCATCAATCACAGCCTAAATCTGTTTCTTGGGACTCAGCGTAAATTTGGCATCAAATGGATGTTTTAGTTTCTTGGGAGTACTGTAACTGTAAGGATTCCTGGCGGAGTAAAGACTCAGAAACACATGGGGGCTTCTTATTCTTGGGAGTGATGTAGAAGTTCTTGGCACTGCACCCATTAGACATTGAAGAAGCTGTTGCATAGAGCGTACTGTTCACATCATCGTCCCCTCCAAGACTGATCATCATATCTTGAGAGGGGGGTCTGTTCGCCTGGATTGCACTATCCGCCATGACAAGCTCATTCTTTTTCTCTTCGCGGTGTCCTTCAAAATTTGGCTATGTTCCCGTTTAGCTTCTTGAATCAACCTGTAAATCTCCTGCTCCTTTTTGTTGAGCTCCTCAAGTTCTTTTTTGTATCTGGCCTCCACTTCTTCAAAGATTGCCAGTTTCTTCTGCTGTGGGGTTGGAGGCATGGTTCTGGAATGAAGCTACAAATAGCAAGAAAGCAACTCAATCACTTATCACTTGACACAAACCGAAAAATATGAGTGCATGAGGGGGGACGCAAGGCGACGAATCAAGACAGCCACTGTTCTTTGACACTCTTTGAAAATTATGGGCACACAAAATTATGAGGGCATCGAAAGGGCAAAAAGTGAAAGAATGTATAAAAAACGCAGATTTTATGTTCATAGGGTGCACTGTTCGCTGGGGGAGGAAGAAATAGAACTCCGCGCTGAATGTTTACTTCTCCCCGGGTCAAAAATCGAAACCAACCAAAACTGGCGCACCCGGGTCAATTTTATCGTATGTACCACATTTACGAACTTTTTATGTAGGTACCTAGATACATATGGTACGATACATAGTCAATGAATCAAACTCGCGCGAGGTTCGCTATGGGAGGAAGACGTTGAACTCCGCTCCGAATTTATTTTCGCCCCCGGAGCAAAACCAACCAAAACTGGTGCACCCGCATGCATATGCAGACACCCGTACCTATTTCTGTATATCGTACACATACGTAATACAATAGAATAGCAAAAATAAACAGCAATGTGCGCAGTTTTTTGTTAGAGAAAAATTGAACCCTGCGCCGAAAAAAGTTGCCGCGAGTCTTTGCTGTGGGCGGGAGGAAGATGTTGAAATCTGCTCCGAATATATACCGTACATATGTAATACAATAAATCGCAAAAATATCCAACAATGCACGCAGTTTGTTGTGGGAGAAAGAATGGAACCCTGTGCCGAAAAAGTTGCCGCGAGTTTTCGCTGTGGGGGAGGAAGGTGTTGAACTCCGCTCCGAATGTGTGTCGTACATACGTAATACAATAGAATCGCAAATCTCCGCTCCAAATGTATGCCGTACATCCTCCCACCCGCCTAAGCTCCGTACATGCCTTTCCGGTCTGGAAGTCAAGAGAACACACATACGTAATGCAACAGAATCGCAAAAATATCCAGCAATGTGCGCAGTTCGTTGTGGGAGAGAGAATGGAACCCTGCGCCAAAAAAGTTGCCGCGAGTTTTCGCTGTGGGAGGACGATGTTGAACTCCGCTCCAAATGTGTGTCACACATACGTAATACAATAGAATCACAAAAATAACCAGCAATGCGCGCAGTTCGTTGTGGGAGAAAGAATGGAACCCCGCTCCGAAACAAATTTTCCGCTCCCTTCCCCGTCCCCCTGAAGTTTCGATTTTCAATGCAACCTTACCTATCTATGTGCATCTATCAGATATGAATTATGACATGCGACCCCTTCGATCAAAACATTTATGAGCACAAAACATTATTGTATGTAGAGAGGTACATACGTTTTTCAATACGTGATTTTGGTCTCAGACATTTTTTACTTTTAAGGTTGATTCCTTTTTTAAGAAATTTAGAAAGGCGATACATTAATACCCAATTCCTCTGTCTATTCATTTCAGAGTAATATAATGGTATGGATTCCAACGGACGTCTGTATTTCGTATCAGATGAATGGTACGTGAGTACAAGTACACTCATCTCTTGACATATAATTATCAG
>JALLPA010000961.1:0-14743 GCA_036939895.1 Thalassiosira exigua
ACAATCGAGGTCTAGTCACGTGATATCGCCAAAAAAAAAGCTATCGTGAATCTTGTCGCTCAAGAGCTGTTTTGTGTTCAAGTCGCAAGTCGCAAGCACCAACGGGTTCCAAATAAAGTTCCAACGCGCAGAGCATCACTGGGGGGCGCCCCCAGATTTCCAACAATTTGCCCCCTCTCTCACTGGCCCCCCCCAAATTATTAGTTTCTCCGGTGGTGACTCCCGACTGGGGACACCACTAGTTTTTCCGAGTCCCCTCTAGACTTACGATGTCTACGTTTTGCCGCATCGGGGGGTATTGAAAAAATGGGCGTAAATTTCTAGTTATTGTTACTTGTTACAAACAAATAAATTCTATTTAGAAAAATATACGGAATAGTATGACGTCATTATCACCACAACAGCAACGATTTACGATGGATCGCTTTCATCGAATTCAGTCGAGAGGGTCTGAAATAGGTTTAGTTCTGTACCCCCCTCTTTCCTCCTCCCCCTTTTTTTGCCCTCTGCCTTTCGCAAGGGGGTGGACTCTAGGTATGGCGAGCGATCCGAGACTGCCGATCGGGGGGTCGTCATTCTGCGTACGAACAAAATTTGAATTAGTTATCAATGTTATCGCAATATTAATTCATCTCCGTTAATTACTCCCACGTCAATTACGACTCATATATCGTTATGTCGTCATATTATTTTTTGGGATACGACACCTTTTATGACGACGAGGACGCGGCGGATCCGAAACGTAGGTTCCAATTTATCGTGGGACGAGATCCAAAAATGATACGATAGTGTTTCTCCTTCCTTCGGTGCACCCATCGCAGACGGACCCTCAGCCCTCTTTATTTCGCCTTTTCGCCTTGCCTTCGCCTTTCGCCTCAGGGGCGGATTCCGCCCCTGCTTCGCCTCCTCCTCCCGCTCCCGCCCCTGCCCCTGCCTCGCCCTCCGAGACTGGCTCCTCCCGCCGAGCATCCGACGCGCTCTCTCGTCGAATCCCGAGCCCTCCGCTCCGCTCGAGAGGGACTTCGCCTTCGGTTCCTCTCTTCCCCGAGCCCCGAGAGGGAGGCGGGTAGGGAAAGGTCGGCATCCCGGACGGGGACGTAGGCAGATCAGCCCCCGCTCCCCCGTCGGGCGACGAGAGAAGAAGGCGAGATGGACATCCTCTTCCCGTGGCGCAAGTCCTTCACCTCCCAGTCCCAGGGGGGACCCCAAGCCGGAGGCGACCCGTCCCAAGCCGGAGGACGGATGGTCCCCCGACAGGGTCGGCAAATCGACGAGCGGGGAGGGGGGCAGACGACGGTCCCCGGGGGAGGAGGGCAGGGGCAGATGGTCCCCGGAGGAGGAGGGGGGGAACATCACTCCCTCCCCCACCCCGAGGAGCACGCCGCTCGCTACGCCGCGCATTACGCCGCTCACCAGGCCATCGAGGCCGGTCCGGGACAGGCGGCCGGCCCGGGCGGAGTCCGCGGCGACGGCGGCCCTGTAAGCAAGGGGGACGACATGACCGTGATGCGGCTGACGATGGAGGAATTCCGGGCGAGCAAGGCGAGCGCGGGCGGAGGCAGCGCCAAGGGAGGTCAAGGGCTGTGAGTTGTTTCGTACGCTCCTTTCTCTCTAGGGCTCGGCGATCAGTTCCTCGTTCGCGCGAATCCCAAGCGACCGAGTCGAAAAGAGCCATGGGAGCTGCGTCGTAGCTGGACTCGGCGACGCCCAGCGAGGGACGCGATATCTCGTTTTCATCGACGGCTGCAGCGGGCAGCAGAACATCGCTCGAGGCTCGGCGATTTGTTACAGGCACCTTCGACGGAGGCACCGGACGATGCCCGAGCGAGGAAGCTCCCTCCCGGCGATCGCAGCGTCGAGGAGCCGCGTGGAACCTCGCCTTTCGCGGAACGTCCTCCGAAGGCGCGCCCGACCTTGGAAGCTCGACGGTCGTGCGCCGCGACGGCGACGACGCCAACCCGAGGACGTGGGGCCGGCGTGTCGATCCTTGGAACCCTCGAACTATTGTTCGGGCAAAGTCGTTGTTCGATGCGCAGGACTGTAGTAGTATTCGGCGACGTCGGCGAGGGCTCACCTCGTTGTGGAAATGGCCACGGTCCAAGTGCATCGCGTGGGATTTTACATCGTCCATTGCGACGCCGGACGCTGCCATCGGGCTAGGAAGATATGCGTTGCGACAGAGGTCGTCGCCGGAGCGAGAGGCGTTCGCTTCGATTCGATCGACCGTCGCGAATTGCGTGGGATTTGCATCGTCCGTTGCAACGCCGGACACCGCCGTCGGGCTACAAAGGTATACGTTGCAAACGGAGGTCGTCGCCGGAGCGAGAGAGACGTTTGCTTCGATTCCGATCGACCGTCGCGGCTTTTCGCAAAGATTGCCTTCGGAGAGAGGAGGGCTTGAGTCCACCAGATCGGTTGCAATTCGAAAAGTTATTATGAATCACCAAAAGCCGTCCAATTCTCTGACTGCACGACTCAAACCCGCCCGCTGTCGTGCATGGTTTGCTCGACGCAGCGACGGCAGCCACCGCAGCGGATCCGAGCGCGCGGGCGACCCCTCCCTCCTCGTGGGTCAATCCTTCCGCTCGTTGGGATCCGCCACGCAGGGCTTCTTGGGGGATTCGGCCTTCTCGGCCGGCGGAGGGGGAGGAGGAGTCGGAGCCGGAGGAGGGGGAGGAAGAGGAGGACCCCGCGGCGCCCCCCCCCTCCCCCCCTCCGCGGCCCGATCCGCGCGCATCCGCCGCTCGTACAACCTGTTGGATCGATCGAACGCGAGCTTCGCGACGGGCGCGACCGCGGGCCCTCCCCAGGACGGGGGATCGATGTGGTTCGAGCGACGAGGGGATCACACGAGCGAGGAAACGAAGGAGTCGAGCGTGCCGGGGGCGAGGTTGGCGTCGGACGAGGGGACCGAGGAGGAGGGCCGAGGCGGCGGAGGGCCGCGGGGAGGAGGAAGAGGAGGAGGACATCGGGGAGGCGGAGGAGGAGGCTTCCAAGGAGGGGGAGGAGGCTTCCGAGGAGAAGGAGGAGGAGGCGGCGTGACGCCACAGGAGGGGGGCGGCATGCCCCGGTTCCGCGCCCCCCTCGACGCTTCCAACCGATCGAACACGAGCGACATCTCCGATCGGGATCCCGCGATGCCGCCGCCGGGGACGGGGACGATGGGGGGAGGACTGCGTCCTCCGCCGCAGAGTCAGATGGGGCACAGGGGGGATCACCTGATCCCCGAGTACGACGCCGCGCCTCCTCCGTCGGGAGGATACGATCCGGGTGAGAGAGC
The DNA here is from genome assembly GCA_036939895.1 of Thalassiosira exigua. Taxonomy (NCBI): domain Eukaryota; phylum Bacillariophyta; class Thalassiosirophyceae; order Thalassiosirales; family Thalassiosiraceae; genus Thalassiosira; species Thalassiosira exigua. The sequence goes on from JALLPA010000961.1 coordinate 3,281, forward strand.
ATTTTCCCCTCATGTTCCGTTTCGACCGACACTGCGCAACTGACTTGGGCTCGCCGCGCCTCCTCGCTTCTCACCTATCGCCCCCGCCCATCATTCTCACTCGCTTGCACGCCCGCCCCGCGCGCTCTCTCGGACAGCGCCCAAGTTCGACCGCCGCGCCCTCCTCTCCTCCACGCGCTTCCAGGGAGGAGGAGGGAGCAATAATCGGATCCAGCAATCCAACCGCTCCTTCCGGTCGCAGCAGCAGTCGTCGCACGGCGGGAGCGGCTACGGGAGCGGCTTCGGGAGCGCATATGGAAGCGACGCGTGGCCGGAGGAGGAAGAGGAAGACTTGCCCGTGTCCCCCCTCCGCCAGCTGTTGGACGCGGTGAACATGTCGATCTTGCCCGCGTCGCTGAGGCTGTCGAGCTTGGCCCAGGCGGTGGAATTCTTCGACCATCGCGATCGGGCCATGCACGACGCCGAGGTGAGTGATCGAGAAACGATGGAAAGCTAGTATGCGCGCCTTCGACGAACCTCACTTCCGCAAAAAAACGCCCTCCTCGTCCGTTCGTCAGCTCCGGGAAGGAGGGGCGTTCGTCCTCTACCACAAGCTGGGACTCGTGCTGCGATTGAGTCGGTGCGGCGAGGCGGCCGTGGAAGAGGCCGAGGCGAGCGTCGGCGGGAGCGCGAAGAAGGCGGGGGCCGCCGGCGGACCCGCGAACCACTATTTGAGCTACCAGCAGAGCTTGGCGAATTCGCTGGCGTTGCAGCAGCAGTCGGAGTTCGACAAGGAGATCGCGATGATTTGCTCGTGAGTTGTTAGTTTTGCGACCACCGCGTCGAATGGCGTTCGTCGGTCTGGACGAGTCTGGATGAGTCTGAGGACTCAAACTCGTTTCCGACTCTTGATTGCAGCTGCCTCGAGATGGTCCATCGCGCCAATCCCGACGCGATCGCTCAGACCTGGGACGAATGGTAAGAGAACGGCGCGCGCCCGTGCCCTCGTTCGACGCCCGCGCCCGCGCACGAACGTTCACCTCGCGCGCGCCTCTCGTCCGTCCCGTCGCGTCGCCCGCCCGCCGCGCGACGACAGCGGGACCGAAATCCTCGCCCTCCTCGTGCACGTCCTCGAACGTCCCTTCCGCAAGATCGAGCGAGCCGTCTGGCTCGCCCTCCAAGAGAAGGCCGACGTCCCCGGCTCCCTCGAGCGGGCCGTGGCCACGGCCGTGACCCGCGATCAGAAGTTGGCCGTCCAGAAGGTCACGAAGGTCCTGGCGATGTACAGCCTCGTCCCCGAGGCGAAGCGTCCCATGTGTCGGTGCGAGGGGATGCTGCGGTGGTTGACGCGGATCGTCGACACGCACAACTACAACCGCGTGAGGCCGGGGGCGCCCGTGGTCGGGGGCGGGGCGGGGGGAGGACCCTCCTCCGCCCCGGCTGGGGCGGACGACGACTCCGCCTCCGAAGACGAGCAGGCCCGTCGAGCGAAGCGCCTCGAAGTCGCGACGCGCGCCACGTCCGGGTCGGGACTGTACATGACCGAGGCGGCGCGGTTCAACACCATCGCGACGCTGACGAACTTGGCGGCCTTGGAGGCGAATCGGATGAGCATGCTGAAGGAGCCGGGGTTGTTGGACAACATCTGCCGGGCGGTGCACAACGAGCGGAGCGACGTGCCGAAGCAGTGCTCGGCGCTGGCCATCATGGTGAGGCGAGGGCGCTGTGAGCAACGACGCGTCGAGAGATGCCGTAGTCGAAAGCTTCGGCAGTCGACGTTCGTTTTGCGTCGTCCAGAGAAATATTGAAGCGAGCAAGCACAATTTGCTTCCGTGATATCATCTCGCTCACTTCCTACGTTTGCTCTGCCTTGCAGAATTTGAGCAACGGCGACACGGACCACGTCCCGGAGATGGCGAGGAACGATCTGGTGCTCGAGACCCTGCTGAAGTTGATGAAAGAGGACAATCCCGAAACTCGACGAAACGCCGTGGTGACCATATTCAACATCGCGTGTTCCGATCAGAACACCGTCCGCCTCGCGCGGTACCGCGACGGCACCGTCCTCGAAGCCCTCGTCGAGCTGGTGGGCTCGGACGATCCGGTCTTGCGAACGCACGACGAGGCCCGCGCCAACGCCGCCGAGACGCTGTTCAACATGTCGTGCTCGGAGATCTCCGAGACGACGGACCGGATGGCCAACCACGCGGGATTGCTGGAGTGCCTCGCCGTCACGCTGCGCGGCGAGCACACCGGCCTCGAGGTGAAGATGTACTGCAGCGCCACCCTCCGACGCATGGCCGAGCTCATCCGTCACCCCATGATCGCGCAGGGCGCGCTGCTCTCGGCCTTGGTCAAGGCGGCGACGTGGACGTCCACCGACTGCGTCGCCGAGGCGTTCCGAGCGCAGGCGTCCGTGCCGGAGAACTGCGTCATCATGGCCCACCACCACGGGTTGCTCAACGCGCTGAGCCGCCTCGCGCTCACGAGGGGGGAGGGACCGGACGTCGAGAAGGTCCGGATGGCGTCCTGCCTGGCCATCGAGCTGATGAGCCGGCACGACGAGGCGCGGGCGCTCCTGTCCCAGAACGAGGGGATCATCATGGCGCTGACGAAGGCGTCGTACGGAGACGATCGGCGGGGAGAAGCCGACCTGAGGAGGAGCGGCATGTCGGAGCTGGGAGGGAGCGCGACGGGCGGCGGGGGAGGGTTCCTCGACGAGTCCGGGAGGTCGTCCAACGACTTGTTGGGAGTCGAACGGATGGACCAAGCGGAGGACGGGGAGTCGGACGACGACGACGACGACATGTCCATGCAGTCGAGGAGAATTCAGCTGGCTCTCAAGAACTTGGTGTCGGCCATGTAGATATTAATGTGGGCAGTCGCAAGACTAGCAGGTTGCAAGGATATCCTACCGTAGTTCATATTAACGCGTTCAAACTACAAAAATAAATTGATCGCAGACCCCTTTCTGCCCATCGGACTGATCGATTAGTTGTACATACATGAATTCAAGAATGAAGTCGGATCAACTGCTTCTTTTTCAGGGTCGTATTGAATGCATACGTCACCCCAGCCTTCGATATTGTCGATCCTCCGTTCCTTGATCCGGTATTGCTCAAGGTTACACTCTTGCCCGTAGATCTCTTCGCGCTCTTCAAAATGGTCAAGACAACAAAAATGTTAGCACTCATCTCTGCCCGAAGAGCAAGACGAAACAACATCATTCTCACCCTGAGAAAGTCGTACTGCTTCGAAAGTTGCAATGCTTTGGCATCCGCTCCCCAGTCTTGATACAGCCAGAAAGCGGATGTGATGAATTCTCTCGCCTGACCATTGTCGCTCTTGTGCTTGGTAAGGAAAGAAGCGTATCGTTCTTTTGCCATTGCAGTTAGGTGCGTCAACTCCGTTTCTTCGCACGCGCTTATTGCTTTGAGGAAGTTGCTGTCGTTTGGTTTTTTCATGGCCAACAGGAACAGGTAGACGGGACGCGCGTTGACTGATCCATGCTTCGTGAGATGCGAGAAATGGTTCAAACACTGCAACGACGAAAATGGACCAAGCAGTAATTGGACGAAACGTTCAAAAGGAGAAATCAGCGAAGCATTTATCATCTCGGCATCTCTCACATTTTGTCCCAGCTTGCTTCGACCTAGAGCAAAAGCAGCCAAGCCAACAAAAGCAAGTCGGCTGTATTGCCTCGCTACGAACTATGTTTCCACGAAAGAATGAAGGTGAGTTTCATGGCGACAATTGAAAGTGTTCGCAGTCATGCTCACCTGGTCCGTGGTGGGGTAGCTTTCGAGTACGGTCAACATTTCAGCCATACAACGCCTTCCTGATGCAGCTCGAAGGGAAGAACCATTAAAATCGCTAACTACATGTTGTTGATGATAGGACTTTGCTGATTCTAGCTGTATACGGAAGCTGCTCGAATCTCGAAGCAGCTGGGACCGGGCGCTGCCACTCAATTTGCTCAGGGCATCCTCTTCCTGGAACGCCTCGCCTTTGAACTCTGTCGGATTGTCCATTTCTTTGCGTAAATTACAAGCGAATTGTCTGTAGACTTGAAAGACGTTGAGGAAGGAATCTCTCTCGTGGTTTCGGCAGTACTCTTCGATGACTTGCAGCTTCGATTCGAGGAGAGGGCCGACCTCGAGACCCGCCGCAAAGTAACACATCGCGTAGGCGCTAATGCTATTCAGGGCCATCTCGACGTTTCCAGCTAACTTGAACTCGTTCCAAGCATCCTGATACATCTGTACGAGACTCTCAAATGGTTGCAATTGGCTCCTTATGAAAGCGACCCCAAGTTTTGTCAAGGTAGAGTTTTCCCCTCGGATCTTCTCCGCAAGCGCAAGGGCAGTGTTCCCCATTTCGGTGCTCGTCTTCACTTTTCCGTACTTCGCAAAAGACATTCCTAGGCAGGATATCATAGTAGGCGTATAGCTGCCCATACTACCTGTCTTGAGAGCGTGTCTGATGGCTCTCCAGGTTATGACTTTCATCAGTGATTCTTTGCCTGAGTACAAGGTGCACAGCTGCGTTTGAAAGAAGAGCTCCCACAATGGGGAGTCTTTGATGGTGATGGGGAGATCGCTGAGGCATGAGTAGGGATGGTTTCTGGACGCCATTTTGAGTTTCACCTCCTCCTTTGCGACAGAAGTATTGGTCGGAGAAAGAGGGATTGAGAAGCCGCATTGGTTTAAGATTCCAACGCCAAATTCTGCTCCCTTGGAATAATCCGACGTTTGAGTCATGAGGCACAACAATTTGTGCAGATATGCCACCAGCTTATCATCAATTGACGTAGCTCGCGGGAGAACCTCTTCGATCGTGGCTTTTGCCTCATCGTAACGGCCTGCATCGTATCAAGATCGCATGGAAGAAGTGAGAAACAAATCATCCGCAAGTTCAATGAATAGCACAAAAACGATCTTGCGCACCAAGCGCGTGATCCGATACGATCACAGCGTTGTGCAGCTCGAGAGTCAGCAGATAATGGCTCTTATCCCACAGGCGATCCCGGCCCGCGCCCGACTTGAGAAGCGCCAAGCTCTTCTGCAACAGCTGGTTTTCTTTGTCCAGAGCTCCCGTGCTTTTCGCGAGCTTGGACACGGTCAGATTTTTCCGCACCAGCTGGCCGCCGTTCGTCTTCCCCGGAGGCAGCGAGTTGAGCACGTCCACGGCCACGTAGCGGCACCACTCCGTCCCCGGACCTCGGGGCCACTCCCACAACACGTCCGCGATGTGCAGCAGCAGCTCGTCCAAGTGGGGTTTCTCCGCGGCGAATTCCAGGGAGGCTTGCCTTATTCGATCGTGAGCGAAGACGTAGTTTCCGTTCTGAACCGAATACATCAACATGCTCTCGTCCGACGCGCGCTCGAGCAGATCGATCAGCGCTCGCTCGTCGTTCGGCGGCTCGTCGTACTTGTTGTTCATGAGCGACTTCAGCATCGGCACGTCCAACCCGTTGGGTATGTACGACATGACGACCAGAACGTTTTGGATGTCGACCGATAGGTCCTTGATTTTCCCCTTGACGGTGGCCACCACATCGTCCGACATGTAATTCGCCAGCTCCACCTTCGACGCCACCCACCTGGGGATAAAGGGAGGGCAAATGTATTAGCTCGCTAGAGAGAGACGGTGCGTTCGGCGACCGGCCGCTCCGCGCAAAAATCGCGCAGCTCGAACGCAAAACATGTTCTAGGTTCGGGGTGAGAACTTGCATTGCGACTAGCACCGGACGACATGGACGGGCAGGGTACGAGAACTCGTACACGGCCGACCGAACGTCTGCCCGACCGAACTTTGCAACATGTCCGTACGCGGGCTGCTCGCGGTCGCGCGAATCTCACAAAACACATCCCCGCCCGCGCCCGCTCCAGCGTTCGCGATAATACAACCGACAAGGGAGAGATCGGACGAGGGATACGGGACAACGACGACGACGCACTCACCTCCACTCGAAGCACATGACGTCGTAAAACAGCACGTTCTTCCGCACCAGCTCTTCCAGCGCCTGCTTGACGAAGAAGACGTTCCCCATCGTGGTCTTGTACACGGCCGCGGCCAAGTCCGTGACCTCCTCGTCGACGTCTTCTCGCTTGAGGCAGTCGGCGACGAATCGGGCGACGGCGTCGGGGGCGAGGCTGAACAGGACGACGTTCGCGATCGCTCCGGGGGAGGAGGAGGGAGGGGCGGGGGGAGGTCGCTCGCCGTCCGCCTCGTCGTCCGCCTCGCCGCCCTTCCCCTTCCCACCTTTTCCTCCTCCCCTCGCCTCGGTCGCGTCGTCCACGACCTTCGCGAAGGGATGGTCCGCGGACACTTCGTTCGAGCGGTACGCCAGGACGAAGAGGACGTTCGTCACCTCCGCGCTCGAGAGGAGGGACGACAGCAGGTCTAGGCTGGCCGCGTCCGCCCACTACATGCGGAGGGACGAAAACGTCGATGGATCGGGGACGGAAGACGAGGGGTGAGGGAAGATCTCGAAGGTCGAGCAAAACTTGCGATGTGTTGACGACCACCGCAAGCCCAAAGCTCAGGCACACAACCCTACCACCTGCAACCGAGGGGAGCGGGACAGTCGCTTAGGCGCCACCAAGCGCTACCGATTTGCGGTCGAATGCATGGGATGCCCCGCGACTCCTAACCTTGAAATGATTTCGATCGGAGCAAACATAGAAAGTGGCCGGAAAAACTACCGTTCGATTCGCTCTGCTGGATTCATGTTCCTACGTCAACTTTGATCCTTTCACCAATGCAATAGAATCGATCGAGAGCACCCGATCTCAAATGCCTCTTGGATGCTTCGGGCAAGCTCGTTCAAAGGGAGGCAGATCGGCTCAGGAGCCGTTCTTTGGCACCACTTTCAGCCCAACCCCATAATGAGAGTCGGTATGAAGGCCAACTCATGTCGCGGGCGTTCAAAACTCAAACGTGTACGAAGAGAGTACACCCCGGGGACAAAAATGGCATCGGCGACGGGCGCAGTTCCCACGAAACGTCCATCGGCGGCCCCGTTCCAAGGAAGCCTAGCATCGCTTGCGGCCCAACTCCTTCCCCGGCAGCCAGTATAGAATGGACGCAAACTCATTTCGCGCGGCGCTTCCTTCGCGCATTCCGCGAGCTCGAGTCGCGACGTCGCGACGGGAGAGCTCTCTCCCCAGGCGAGCGAGATCCCAGGCGGGACGCAGCGTGCTTCGCGGACCTTCGGACGGCTCTCGGCACTCGTGTCGTACGGCCTTCCGAGGCTCTCGCAAGCTTATCGTCGGCAAAGCTGCCGACAGGGCAGCATTTCGCTCTCTCTCACCTGCAAGTCGTCCACGAACCAAATCCACGGACGATCCGTCGATTTCCCCACGGCCGCGACGAACGCGATCAAGCTCTCCTTGATCGCCGACATGCCGGGATGGACGACCGCCGCGCCGCCCCCTGCGCCTTCATAGGACTCGTTCCCGGCCGCGACGAGGTCCAAGAGGGGCGAGAGGACGGGGAACGCCGTCCGCAGCACCCGATCTCCCTCGGAGTTCGGCCGGATGGCGTCCGACTTCCGGATGCGCTCGATCGCCTCGGAGCTGCAATCGCTGCGATCGCCGTCGGGCTTGATCAATTCCGAAGTCAAACTCTCCAATCCCTCGAGCAACGCCGAGAACGGAGCCGCGGCGGCCCGCTGCTCGGAGTACTTCCCCGCGACGTGGAGGATCGTCGTCGTCTTCTTCCCGTCGGCGTTCGCGGCCTCGCTCTTTCGGAGTCGTCGGACGAACTCTTTCACCAAGGCCGATTTCCCCACGCCGCTTTCGTTTCGGGGGATCGGACGAGACGCACGTGAGATTGGTCAGCACGAGCCTTTGGTCAGGCATGCTAGAACCGAAGGGCGAAGGATCGGCGCCGCACGCGAATGGTTCCTTCGGGGAAGTCTGCCGAGGATGCAAACTCGCACGCTGCGCGCATGGTCGAATGCACGCCCGGACCTCGGCCGCCTGACAATTCGGACAGCGCGCGCCCGTAACATTTGCATTCGCCGCGCAAACCCGCCGACGCGCCGCGCGAACCCTGGCGCTCGTCGGGTCAGGCCGACGATCCAAAAGCGATTGACGACGGGTTCGTGGGGCAGGTCGCAGGCGCCACGAGCGCGCGTTCGCGCCGCATCCACCGCGGCACGAGACTGAGAGGGTCGCGCACCTCCGCTGCTGCGAAACAAACCTTTGCGCGGCCAGCCACAGCCACGGCAGGCGCAGCCGAAGCACTGCAGCACAAGATTGCGGGTGCCACCATCGCCACCGTCCACCACATCGCCCTTTCGTCCGAATGAGCGCCCGGCCCAAATCTCCGCCGTCCCTCACCTGTAGCCCGAGAGGAACACCACGCCGAACTTCGCGCCCTCGTCCCTGTCATGACTCCCTTCCCCCGCCCGGACCGAGCCGTCCTTGACCTCCTGCAGATGCGGGAAATTGCTACGATCGCATTCACCACACCATCATGTCCCTTCTGATGCTCGCGGTTACGGGCTGGCTTGGCGCCGTCGTTGCGGCGCTTAAGCCCATCCAGACCATGAAGTACTTCCAGCGCACGGCGTATGGCGACTCGACGACCTATATGGGGGGCAAGAGGAAAAGACCCTTCATGGGCCTGTGCCAGGGTAATGGCGCCGCGCCTGCCTGCTGGTCCATGCTTGCAGCCGTTTTGATGCGATGCTATTACAACGAGGGCTTTGGAGCTCGGATTACGATGCCGATCTCTCGGTTCGTCATGGAGACCATGGGCACAATTTTTGTCGACGACACTAACCTTGACGTGTGGCTTCCGGCGTACAGGTCCTCAGCGGACATCTGGACCGAGATGCAGGCGTCGGTAGACATGTGGGGCAATCTTCTGAACGCGACTGGGGGGGCTTTCAAGCCCGAGAAGTGTTATTGGTACGCGGTGGACTACGTCTGTGAGGACGGCCTGTGGCAGTACGCGCCAGAGGTGCCCTTCGAGATGCACGTGCCGCTGCCCGATGGGAGACGAGTCAAGATCGACCAGTACCGCGTCGACCACGCCGAGAAGATGCTGGGAGTGTATTCCTGTCCCATGGGGGCGGACGATGTCCACTTAGAGGAGAGGGTCATTAAGAGAGCGCGGCAGTGGACCGACCGCTCGAAGAACGCACATCTCCCCAGCCACCTCAATTGGATGTCCTACAGATTCAAGTTTTGGGCTGGTATACGCTACGGCATTGGAACCCTCTCCACACCTCTCTCTGTGGCCGACAAGGTTCTGAACGCATTCCACTTCGAGATGCTTTCGTTCCTGGGCGTAAATCGCCATATCAAGCGAGGCTGGAGGACTCTCCCTCGAACCTTCGGCGGTGTGGGACTTCTTAGTTTCTCTATCGAGCAGATGATCTGCTGGCTCAACATGCTGTTGCAACACTTTGGGGTGCCGTCTACGTTGGGGAGGAAGTTTCAAGCTTCCCTCGAGGCGCTACAGCTTGAGGTTGGCTGCAAGGGCTGCCCCCTGGTGCTGGACTATAGCATCTACGAACATCTGGCGACCCCATGCTGGATGAAGTCGTTTTGGGAGCGCCTGTGGCATTATAAGTTCCGCCTCTACCTCGCCTACACAGAGCTGCCCTTCCCGCGCGAGCGCGACAAGACCCTGATGGATATCTTCCTCGCCGAGGACTGCAAGGGCGAGGAGTTGTTGCGATTAAATCGATGTCGGGTTTACCTCAACCTCCTCTTCCTCTCTGATATGGCCACTGCCAATGGGAGAGGGATCGAGCGGGTCCTCCTCGGCCCCGGCGGGCATGGCTGGATCGGATCATCTTATGTCTGGCCGCGTGAGGAGCCAACGAAGAAAGATTGGTCGCTCTGGATCGAGTTCTGGACGAACTACACAAGGCGCGGCCTTATCCTTCCAACCCCGCTAGGGAAGTGGACGGGGACAACGCACCGCTCTTGGAAATGGTACTACGATCGGCGTGCAGATGTGCTACAGCGCGTCTCCAAGGAAGGGACGACTTTCTGCGAGGCCACAGGTACGCGGCGCACGCGCGGGAGCCACTTGTATATGCGCAGCCACCACGCACAAGTTCAGGCTTACAGGGTGCCAGCCTCCGTCGAGCACCTCGAAGGCGGCCAGGTTCGCCTGATCAATACAGGCACCAGGCTCGCGGTCACCAACGTTGCCGACCAGTCTTTCTGGGGGTTCCTCAAGTCTTGGCGGGGTGGGGGGATGTGGGAACACATTGAGGACCCATATGGGGACACGGTGTGGATGACGGATGCGATTGCAAACGGCACCGCGGTCCTGGTTACGGATGGTTCCTACGATAGGAACCTGGCCCCTCACGTCAGCGGCGCAGGTTGGACGTTCTGCTGTAGACGCACCAAGCGGATCGTCCGCGGCAGCTTCTATGAGGTTTTGCCCTCGGCGACCGCGTACCGTTGCGAGCTTCTGGGCCTGGTGGCTCTCCATACTCTGTCCCTGGCCCTCACAAGCTTCTACCAGGTGGATCGAGGTAAAGGGAAAATGTGCTGCGACAATATCAGCGCACTCAACCAGTCTAGCAAATGGGTGCGCCGGGTTAGGACGGGGTCGAAGCAGTCCGACCTCCTCCGGGCCATACGGTCCTGCAAGATCGATTGCCGCCTTGCATTTGTCTACCACCATGTCAAGGGGCACCAGGATAGACACCTCTTGTGGCACCAGCTCACGTTGGAGGCGCAGTTGAACGTCAAATGTGACGGTCTTGCCAAGAGCGCAGTGCAGCGATGGATTCTGTGCGGCGCTGACGCTTTGCGAGGGCTGCAGCTGCTGCCTCGGGAGAAGGCCGTGGTGTTCATTGAAGGAGTCAAGCTCACCACCGACGTGGCCAAGGAAGTGCGCTACTGCCTCGGAGAAGAGGAGGCTTGACGTTTCTATACTGGCCCCAATACCAAGAAGCATGGTGGTCTTGTCTGGTCGGCGAGGCGGTTCAACCTTGTCGACTGGAGAGGCCTGGAGGCGATGCTGGCAGGCAAACCGGACGCCTTCTCCCTGTGGCTATCGAAGCAGGTCGCTGGGGTCTGTGCGGAAGAACATGGCTAGGATCCAAGATCTGCTGGACGATAAGTGCCCCAACTGCCTTCAGCCAAAGGAGGACGCTGCGCACCTCACCCTCTGCAGGGACGACGGTTTGCAGAGGCTATTTCCAGACGGGGGTGGCTGAACTTGGGAAGTGGATGAGCGCAGACAACCGCACCCAGGAGGAGCTCGCCTTCTGGATAGAAAAGTGGATGTTGTTGCGTGGTTCAGTCAAGTTCGGGGATATGGGGCCGATGTCTCGCAAGCTGCGCGAGCTAGGCGCGGAATTGGACGAAATTGGATGGAGGGCGTTCACTGAAGGGAGGGTGCCCAAGCGACTGCGAAGGATGCAAACCATTCACTGTCAGATGTCGCCATGCAGGATGAACGGCGATGATTGGATCAAGGGTTTCATCGGGCGTGTGGTGC
>JALLPA010000962.1:0-12343 GCA_036939895.1 Thalassiosira exigua
GTCCCATAGGAGTCATGCACATGCTTCCAGCGCAGATCAGAGCATTCATTCGCTTTGGCGATATCACTGCCCTTGATGTGCAGGATAAAACAAAAAATACTTATGGTTGGGCAGGAAGTTTTCCAGCGGGGAAAAATCACAACAACGAGCTGAATAATTACTCTGATTCTCTAGTCATAGAAGAGACGGATGCATTTTATGCATGGATGATTCGTAGTTTATGTGATATCTCTGGTCGACCGCGTAGTTCTCTCAAGTTGCTTCCGTGTGATGGGCGTCTTAATCCTGATAATGTCATTAAAATGGTTCCAGGTAAGCTCACCAATGATAACGATGATTGAGATTCCATTTCAATTCCGTTAACACATGACGCATCTCTTCAAACAGGTATCAATCCTCATGTTATTTTCCCTCTAGATCACTATCATCTGAAAAACACAATTTGGCCAGAGCATATTGGCGAAGCCTTATATCTACAACATAAGGGCGATTTAGAAGGAGCCCTCAATTGTACTTCCAAAGAGGAATATGACGAGCACGTCCAACGTGTTTACAGGAACTTGAGTTCATACCCGCAGTATGTGGACTATTTCAAGTCTTTCTTTGACAATCCCAAGCGTATTGCAAAATACGAATTAATGAAAATACGCGGAGGAATGTGCACGATATCAAGTGCACATGCAGAGCAGGTTCACGCCAGCAATGAGGCTGTTGTCCCCACAAAATTAATGGGTATCATTCCACCGGAAGAACAAATGCTAGAATTGGCAAAAAGATCCGACGATTGGATACGGCGGGACATACTTCGCGACTCCAAGACAAAAATAAACCAAGAACATCTATCGAAGAACATGACCGATGGCGATCCCGAATATAAGGCTTTGATGGCCCTCACAAAAACATATTTCAAAGAGTTCATGGTCAGTTGGGATCGCAGGAAACATTACAAGAAAAAGGAGCGTAGAAACGAAAGAGATGATACAACGGTGGGTACAGAAGTCCAACATTCGTCCTCCGACAGAGATCCTATTTTCATTCCAGCGCGTGGTAGATGCCCTTTATGGAAGTGTATCTCCATTGATCGACAGTGTGTGCACGAATTGGTCGTAGACAATGATTTCATCATAGAAAAATGGGCTGATAGATATTTTAACGACGACACTTTTGACAGCAAGTATCCCGATGGGAATCAATTCGGAGAAGAAAATGAGCTCCCTCAGGACGACGACGACACGCCCGATGCAAATATATGTAATGTTCCAGAAACCAATGATACTCTTGAGGCGGAGGCCTTTGGTCGGATTAGAGTGGCAACAAATAGTCGAGCACGACAACGAGGTGGTGCGGGTCCCAGCTACAGAGACTTAATGAATGAATTTGGTCATCTGGCTCATGACCTCTCACGTCGGCCGCCACTTGCTACGTTGTGGCAGGGATTGGTTGTAGAGGCAAAGCGAATCGTGAGAGAATTGCCTGCTCATTCTTCTGAGAATGTCTTTATTGAAATGGTGCAAATAGGGAAAGTTTCTACCCAAAATATAGCTGGAGATGAGCAAATCAATACAAATGAGGGAAGTGCCATTGCCGAATGTCCATTGGAGGGTACTCAAATTGCAGAGCAGCAATATGACATTCCAGTGAAAAGAGCGAGAGTTGGGCAAGTAGGACGAGTGGATGTAAACCGATACAAGTCTAGAAGGGAGTTTTACTCGAAACCAAAAACAAAACCAACAGGAAAATCTAGAGAGTGTGGCTTCTGTGGAGAGGTGGGGCATAAGGTCGACGGTAACTGTGACAAAAGGAAAGCATTCGGAAGTCTGGTGAACAGAACCGCAATCGATACCTTGATCAGTGATCTAATGCTTCAACCCGTCGGGAGGTTCAACATACTGGAATTCACTGACATGTCTGAAGTATTGCAACAAATGCCAAATGAGACGAATTACATTGTCATCCATGGATTTGGAAGACTTGTTGATTCAACGTCACAGTTGTCTCAGAATGTGATTCGCGCTGATCTCAGTTTTCTCTGCATAACTTGCGTCTATGCAAGAGGGAGGACTATACACAATACAACAAGGTGTATGGTTGTTACTGCGAGGGTCACCGATTGGATCACAAAGTACAACGTCAGAAAGAAAAAAGTGATCGTAGGGGTTTCATAATGGTTGTATTTTAATATTATTTTTGATTTTTTCTCTTATCTGCGGGACCGCCCGATCGTCCCCAAGCTACAATAAAGTTGTCGTCCGGGCACACTATCGTTACTTGGCCAGTTTTGGTATTTTTCCACAAAGGGCCAGACGTACAATGCCAGAATAGCGGCCCGTAGAAAGTAGCTCCTAACTGACCCAACTCCTGCCCCTGAGAGTCGTCCATCATATTCCCTTCTGAAATATCGTAAGCCATGCCAACGTCAAGCAGTAAAAACTGTTGTTGTAGCATCCATCTATTTGTAGTCTTGGTCATGGCCCAGCAGCATGTAGTAGGAAAGGGGATTCTTTGAGAGGATCCATACATTCTCGATAACCTACGAAGCCATGCCTTTGCATTTCTTGTACCCTTTTGATTGATGTCTTGAACTATCCGGTTGTGGTCAATCCGCCACATGCAATCGCAGTCACGATGCGGAGAGTTCATGAAGTTCATGGTCAGTAGGTCAAACACGCACACTTCCTCCATCTTCATCAAAATGCCATAGTTGAGAAGAACTTTCCTGAACAAGCCGCATACGAACTCTCCGGAAGAAAGCTGGTGCTGAAGTGCTTCTTGGCTCAAACGGTTGACAATGCTCTGCACCAAAGGAGCCATTGACGTGTTGGTTTGCTTTGGATTATGATAATCGTGGTTATGCCCGTTGGTTCCATGTTTGATCATGGTGGTGCTTGCTTGGTTAGTTTGACGACGGCCAACGGAGAAGAACTTTCCTCTGTGCGCAGTGCAGGTGCGAGTCAATCCTCGTGTACGGTAGTTCTTCTGGAGCACTCCTAAAATGGTAGGAGAGAGGCTGCGAGGAAACATCCACCATGTACCGAAGAACAGTGTTATCCCGGGTAGATCTAGGGCATGAGGTGGCTTGTCTCTTGACTCGACGTTGATCCTCTCGGTAACTGAAAACGTGTCCTGTTTGTGTGAGAGATCTCTATTGGACTCAACTTTAGTTACAATTACATGACTAACTTGCTGTGTTCAACGTCGGGTTAGAAAAATGTCATCAGTGGTACAAAAAACAAAGCATAGCAGACTCACTTTATTTGGGGAAAATTTGAGCAACCTAATCACAGATGCCCCGCTTTGTTCACATAATTTAAAACAAATACTGTTGAAAAGAACTCCTGGTAGATCGCCCACCTTCGACATAAAATCATATAGCCATACAAATTGGGTCTCCGAAAGGGGAGCATAATCGACATATTTGGAGGTATGATGCGAATCTAATATTTGCATGAAGGGTCGATCAATGTTGCCATAACTCTTGGAATAATCTTGTGACTCGGCGTAGTAAATGAGGCAGGACTGCCGGGCTCGGATTCTAAGCTTAGGAATGTTGGCATATTTGTGATCCTTGAGATTCCCTTTGATGCTCCCCCATCCCTGAGTTTTGGTGTAGGTAGATGGCATTCTGACGAACAGCTTGCAGTCGTCAACTGGAAATGGATTCTTGCCGAACCAACAGTCCGGCTGGGTGCCTGATTGATAAATCTTTTCACCATTCACCTCAAAAGTACGAAATCGATGGTGTCGGTAGGTTTGAGTCGGACCTAGAATCTGATTAAGGTAGACAACGTGCAGCTTGTCAACAAGAGCGTAGTTGGGTCCAGTGAATTCAAGGGTAGAACCTAAAGAATGTCTGTAGAATTGATAGAAAAACTTCTTTTTCACATCGCACCAAAAGATACCTCGAAGACAGATGAGGAATGTGTCGGATAGGTGGGTGTTCTTCTTTCTGTTGAGAAAAGTTGCTTTGGACGCAACTGCAACCATAAAATCTTCGGTGCAATGTTGACTTTGGCAGGGAATGAAGATTGCCCTACCAGATGCGGGTTGGCCTTTCGTTGGAATGAAGAAGCCAGGCCCGTAATTGAAGACTTCGATGGCTCCTTTCTGATCGACCGCAACAACCAAGCAACCGGATTTGCTGCTGGGGTCTGATTTGAGCAGCAGATCATTCATTTTTTGCCAACCGACGACTTCGAGCAGGGGAACTCAAGATGTCTTCTGTCTTGAAGGCTAAAATGAAATGACGCTGCGCTCTCATTCAGCCCCAGCAACAAATTCGGGATGCGAGGAGGTATACGAATGTGTGTGAAAGGACTGGATGCAGTTTTGACGGACTGGGGTTGATGAATTGGAATATTAGATTATTGATTGCGAGAAGAGGTGAGGAGATTTAGACTGGAGGTATTGCTCACCTTTAATTATGTTTTAACGAATGAGCTCCGAGCTGCTCTGACGTCAGGTGCTACCAACCGGCGATGATCCCAAGCTCCCGACGGGCGAGCTATGTCCGTTGTCAACACTCCCAAGGCACTGCAAAGATCTACAGACACGGAAAAGCTGCGGACAGGGCGATTCTATCACAGGCTTTGCAAGGCTCCCGACGGGCGATCCGGCAATGCTCTCAATATCAAAATCCTGATGCCTGGCAAAGCAACAGACAGGCGATGCTCACAACGCCCAATGCTCTCAAGAAAAGGTGCGATGCTGCATGCTGGATAAAAGGACTCGGTGGGAAGGGCGCGATGGACCGTGTGCTAGTCAACGTGGGTGTGACGGGGCCCAAAGGCGGAGCCTCTGCGACGAGAGCAGGCGTCGGGGCGGCGTCGTGGGAGTGGGCGGGATGACGGACGGAGGCTGCTCCCGGCGGCAATGTTGCCTTCCTCGCGCCGGCTCCACGGGAAGGGCGCGCCGGACAGCGGGCTCTTCGCCGTGGGCGCGACGGCTCTTCGTCGTGGGCGCGACGGCTCTTCCGCCAGGGGGGGCGCGACGGCGGAGCCTCCGCGACGAGCGCGGCGTCGGGGCGGCTTCGAGGCCGTGGGGACGACGGTGGCTGCTGCGGCAATGCTGTCTTCCTCGCGCCGCCCGTCGTGGCGATGGCTGGACGGGGAGGGCGCGCCGGACCGCGGTCGCTTCGCCGTTGGCGCGACGGCGGAAGAGCTGCCGTCAGGGCGAGACGGCGGAGCCTCCGAGACGAGAGCAGGCGTCGGGGCGGCGTCGTGGGCGTGGGCGGGACGATGGACGGAGGCTACTCCCGGCGGCAATGCTGCCTTCCTCGCGCCGCCCGTCGTGGCGATGGCTGGACGGGAAGGGCGCGACGGATCGCGGGCTCTTCGCCGTGGGCGCGACGGCGGAAGAGCTACCGCCAGGGCGCGACGGCGGAGCGCCCGCGACGACGGCGACGTCGTGGGCGTGGGCGGGACGACGGGGTCTGCTCGCACCGACGATGCGGTCCTCCTGGCGCCGGCGTCTTGATGATGGCTCTGCGGGAAGGGTGCGACGGACCGCGGGCGAAAAAATTATATTGTGTATCGCTGATTGACCTCGCTAAGAGAATCATTGGTGGCGCGCCAAAATAGGAGTTCGTTGGCGCTAAATCAAAATGAAATTTAAATATTTGAATTGATTTGGGCTGATTTGAATTGTTGGTGGGAAGTAAGAACTAAACCAGTTGTTTCGCCGTTTTTTCGCCTTTAATTGCCCTCTATCCGTTTCACTAGCCGGAGGGCCGCGGAGGCTTTTGCCATCCCGCTCCTCCCGACCAAGGCCAAGGGACCAATTCCCAACCGGGGGTCATGCCACCGCCGCCGCCGCGCCGCCTCTCGAGGATGAAACCGAGGGGGGTCCTTCCCCTCCTCCTCCTCCTTGTCGTCCTCTCGGTCGCCGCCGCCGCCACCGCCGCCGGCGCGGAGGACGAGGCCCCCCCCGCGTGCGCCGCCGAGGCCGACGAAGACCTCTTCTACGCGTGGCGCACCCCCCTCCGCACCCGATCCTACGTCCGCGCCCTGTTTCCCGACGTCGATCGGCTGCAGGACGCGTGGGAGGTCCGCCCGCTGCTGTCTCGGGTGGGCTTCGGATCGGAGGAGCGGGCGGACGAGGACGACGTCGCAGCGGCCGAGGCTCGGGGGGAGGCCGCGGCGGAGGCGGCGGACGGAGGATCCCATCCCATGCCGTCGTTCGTCCACGATCGATCGTTGGCCACCTTTCCCCCTTCGACGGCCGCCGAGGGGGAAGGGAGTGTAGCGGGAGGAGACGACCTCTCGAGCGACGATCGCGTCCTCTCCATGTTCCAAGTGAACGACGCCCTCTCCATCCTCTCGTCTCCCGACATGATCCAAGGATCCGACTACAACATCATCAAAAAGATCATGCTCCCCGCGAACAGCCCGCACAACCCCCAGCCCGACGACGATCCCGACGCTCCCGACGTGGAACTCAACGGACGCCTCCCGAAGGAGCGGTACGAATTGGAAGAGATCTTGCATCACTTTCACTACGGCGCGTTCTCCGTCGTGATCAACCGGATCCACCGACGGTGGAAATCGGTGGGGAAGGCGGCCCGGACGATCGAGGAAGAGTTGGCCCTCCAGAGGGTGGGGGGGAACTTGTACCTGACGCCCGAGGTGCCCGCGCGGGACGAGCGAGAGGGGGGGGAAGACGAGCTGGGAGACGAACGGCAGGGGTTCGAGGCCCATTGGGATTGGATGGACGGTGAGAAGAGAGAGAGAGAGAGGGCGTTTTGGTTTTTTGTTTCGTTCGGTTATGGACCGGCGTCGGCGCGAGAGAAGGGGCGAGGCGCGAGGGCGGTCGTGTGCGCTGCGGCGCGTGTATGTCGCGGCGTTCGAGATATCGTCGTCGTCGCCGCGCTCGACGTCGGTTCGCGCGCGAACGTTCGCGTGCGAGGATGGGCCGACGGCGCGTTCGGGACGTCGGACGGGACGCTCGGCTTCATTCGCTTCGGGGTTCGTGGCATTCGCGATCGAACCCCGCCGCGCGCGCGCCGCTGGGATCGAGCGGCACCTCCTCGCGCCGTGCGAACGTCCGTCCGATCCTCCCGATTTTGACTCGAGCGCGTCGTCTCGCCGCCGTGCCACGGCGAGAGAACGAGGCCGTTCGTTGCGGTAAAGTGACGTGTAGGCAATTCTTGTCGCGATAAGAGCGCCGCGAGGCTTTGTCGACACGCGCATTAATTTCACAACTCAACACAGAGTATTGTATGGATGCCGGCGCAAGGAGAGA
Source organism: Thalassiosira exigua (assembly GCA_036939895.1). Classification (NCBI taxonomy): domain Eukaryota; phylum Bacillariophyta; class Thalassiosirophyceae; order Thalassiosirales; family Thalassiosiraceae; genus Thalassiosira; species Thalassiosira exigua. Next base: position 7,237 of record JALLPA010000962.1, read on the forward strand.
GTGGGCGGATTGCATTCGAACGGACTTGTGCATCGGTTTGGTGTTTGCGACCGGACGGCCCTGCGCCAATCTCGCAGCGTCTTGCCGTTTCGTGCCAACGTCCTCCAACTCGCACGTCGGATCGCTTCTCTCAGTCGTGGTCGTCCAGCTGTCGGGGAAGAAGCGATGGTCCGTGGCGCGGGAACCCATCGTCTACCTCGCGGGGAAGGATCAGAAGCGCAAGCCCACGCCGGCCGAGTTGATCGACCTGCGCCGGTACGACGAGTTCACGCTGTGTCCGGGGGACGTCGTGTACATCCCTCGGGGATTCGTGCACAACGCGTCCACGATCTTGTTCGACGAGCTGGAGGAGTCCGAGGGCGACGGCGGCGGCAGAAGCGGCGGAGGGCGGAACTTGGACCGATGTCCCGACTACCCCCCCTCCGCGCGGCACCTCGCCGATCGCCTCAACGGGCCGAGCCTCCACATCACGTTCGGGCTGCTGCAGAGCCACGACGCCACGGTCGAGGCGCTGCTCCACCACGCGCTGCGCGCCTTCTTCGAGGAGGTGAAGGAGGCGAGGGGCGTCGCGGTCCCCCGGAGGAGGTGTCCGGACCCGTCCCAGGCGGACGCGAGGCACGACGTCCGATGGAAGGCGGTGTTGCACCACGCGTTGGGGGAGGCGGCGCGGAGGCCGCATCGGTGCGACAAGGCGTCCGCGAACGGCGTCGAATACGGCGCACAGGAGAGGTGCGACGGCACGGCGGTCCTGCGACGGTCGGTCCCGCTGCTGCTGCTCTCGAAGAACCAGTTTCAGTTCGCGGAGGGAGGGAACGAGTCTCCGCAACGCGTCAACCTGAAAAAGACGTACATGCAAGCGCTTCGGACGTTCGTCGCGGCCGCGGACGTCGACGAAATCGTCAACTTCGTGCAATCGCAAATCCTCCAGCGACCCAACGACGGCACGGACGCATCTCTGGTCTTCGACTACCCGGGGTACGTCGAGCGCGACTTCATCAGCTGCCCGGCTTCGTTGAAATCGCTGTCGGTGGACGCGTTTCAACGGCGGCTGCGATCCTTCGAGGACTTCGCGCGCACTCACTACGACCGGGTGCTGACGGACATGAACGTGTGGGCCATGAAGAAACGTGAGAACAGTCGCAAGGCCGACATCGTTTGACGCCTGCCGCGCGCCTGTGAGAAGGCGGCGCGGTCGGCACGCGGGTATCGCACTTACCTGGCAGCAACTGGGACAAAACGTCTTAAAGTATGAGCATTAGAGCCCGGCGCGTGCCCGCTACTCCCCTTCCATAACGCTGCGCGCTATTGCCTCGCGCAGCTCTGTCATTGATTGCTGAAAGTTCAAAGTGAACTCTTCCGAGAAGGTTGTCAGCGTCTCAGGATCGATTCCCTCCAATGGATCGATTCCCTCCAATGCATCTCCTGAATGAACTTTGCAGCTGCCATCGTATTGAACTCGTAGCACTTGCCGGACGCTTCCGGATGGGAGCAGCACGAAACACTCGCTGAGATCTTGATTCCATTGCAGGGGCAAACCGTCCGGGAGCTTCTTGGTCACTATCCTGTATCGAAGCTTCTGGAGGCTGAAGACGAGCAAAATGACCAGGCCGTCGAAATCGCCTTCGGCCTTCCCTTTGCCGTGCCTGCCCTGCTGCCGCGAGCCTCTCTGGAGTAAGTACGTAGCTCTTTCGGCGCTATCAACTGTGATTCCATTGACCGCGAGAAGAATGTCGCCCGGCTTGACCTTTCCAGACCTGGAAAATCGGCCATCAACTCTGATAATGTAGACCATGCCGTTCTGGGCGAGAAGTTGTATGTCATCGCAGTCAGATTGTGACAGTCGCAACATTTCCAGCTCACTTTCTCTTGGCCTTAATGCAGCGAGACTTGTAAGCCCTTTTTCATTCCGGCAAGGTGTTGTTGCGCCCGAGTGAAAACATAAAAAGCACTCACCTTTTCCCCCGAAATGCTGTTACGTTCAGTGCCCCTTCGGTTCCTTTGATGAACTCTGCTGCTTTGAATGCGTCTTTAATGCGATGTCCGTTGATCACCAGTAATTCGTCGTTCACAGCCAATTTGTTCGTAAAAGGGCTGTTTGACATCATTTGTGTGAGAAGGACTCTATGTCGTCGATCTGTGAAGACTAAGCCAACTCTGTCCTCCCTCCTGTTTTTTAGAAGCCGTAGCTGTGAAGAATCTCGGTATTGTGTAAAAGGAGGAGGAATTTTTGGGCTCGTTCAAAGTTTCGTCTACTGATTGTTTGACTTCTCCTCGCATTGAAGTGCTCCTGTGCGGCCTGTCGGCTTGAGCCAACTTCGTGCGGCTCCTTTGATCAATCCTTTTGTCCATTTCTTGAGCAGTGGGTTTACTTTTTCGCTCCGTCGGATCTTCCGCATTCCCTTCAACACGCATCCAGAGAAGTTGTTGTTTGGAACTCGAATCCACACCTTCAATTCCCCTAGAATCTTGATGCATGCCCTTCATCACACCACAATTAATTGGTCCATTCCCCAGCGTGTCCATTTTGATTGTTGCCTCAACACCTTCAATTCCCCCGGAATTATGATATTCCACGCCCTCCATCACACCCCAATCAATTTGTTCATTCCCTAGCTTGTCAATCTCGATTGCTGCCTCAGGTTTGATGTCACTGCTGCGTCTAAGATGGTCAGCAAAAAGTGTGTCAAATTCCATTGACGACTCGTTCACGTCAATTTTCGTTCCCGATTGCATCAAAAAGGAAGATTGTCTGCTTTGAATGAAAGATTCATACTCTCGGAAGGTGACGTGGCCGCGTCCCCTACACCGAACGGCTTGCCTAAAATCAATCGATTTCTCACTTCGCATTGATGAGTCAATGTCTAGTGATTTCTCGCTTCGCATGGACGAGTCGAAGTCATCCCTCTTCCGTGCGATATGGCTCGAATCGAGGGATTTTTCTGTTCACGTCGATGAATCAATATCGATTGATTTCCCACTTCGCATGGTAGAACCAATATTTTCGTTTCGCGCAGCATTTTTCCTGGAACTGCAAACGGGTATTGAAGAAGACTTATCCAGCCCGTCCGTTTCCTGGTTCAACCCGGAAAAAACGACACCCACTGCCCACTTCTCAAATGAGGTTTCCCCTATTTCACTACCAACTTGTGCGTCTGAGCTCTCTCGTAGAGCCGTGTGATTGCACGTATTTGAAGATGCTCCAGGTTTATCACACGCAGCCTCAACAAGATCTATTGCGCTTCTGTGCTCTTGTGGTTTCCTAGTAGAGAGTATCGCGTCAGTACTGGTGATGATTGCGTCACCTTCCTCTACGTCTCTTCGCAACAGCGAATGCTGTTTTCGATTTTGTTCGCCATCATTCTCGGCTGAAGCATTCTCTGACAGGTCTTCGGAAACGATGCCCCCTGCCAAATTGTGTTCCAGATAAGGTTTGGCCTGTTCCTCTTCCTTCTTGCTGGGAAAAAGCCCAGAAAACACTACGCCTGAGGCCCATTCTTGAAATGGTGGTGTCTGACCATTGGCCCTTACAGACGAAGGCCCCTTCTTATCATCTGAAATGTTCAACTCAGATAGTCCTTTGACGCACTGTTTTCTCTTCAATAGATGTTGTACCTCTCTCAGTCCAGTTGTTTCATCACATTGAGTATCATCAGTCGAGGCGCAATCATTATCTGCAATTGCAGCCTGACCTTCGGCCTTCTGAGGGGCAACCTTACTTTCTTCCAAAAGCCCTGAAAAGACTGTGCTTGTCGCCCAGTCAATAAAAGCGGTTCCCTGATCATCGCCCATAGTCATTATACATTCTACCTCAATATCTTTGGAAGCTGTCGCATCTAAGTTGGCAGGTGTGGATGTTGGGGACCCCCCATGATCATCTCCAACGTCTTTGTCGGGCGAAGTCTTCTCGACAAGAAACTCTCCTGAATTATCCTGCATCGGCTCAGCCTTTCCGAGCCTGGCTCCCTGGCTTTTGTCCAAGAGACCCGAAAACACAGTGCTTGTCGCCCAGTCATGAAAAGTAATTTCCTGACCTGTGCCCGTAGTCATTTTACATTCGCCCTCGATATCATTGGACGGAGTCGCATCCAAGTCGGAAGTTGTGGCTGCTGGGGACTTCCCACATTTATCTCCAACATCCTCGTCGAACGAAGTCTTCTCGACAGGAGAACCCTCATCGCCTGAAGTATCCCGCATGAGCTCAGCCTTTTGGGGCCTGGTTCCCTCAGTTTTGTCCAAGGGACCCGAAAAGACAGTGCTTGTCGCCCAGTCATGAAAAGACGTAGCCTTGTCCATACCATTTGTTACTTGCGACTGATTTGTTTCCGTTGCGACGTTTGGTGAACCCTGCTCGTGCTGTGCATGATCTTCGTCAGAGAGAGCGTCGACATGGTCATGTGGGCAGCACAGAGTACAAACCTGCATTGCGACCTCATCGGCCGCCTCCATCAACTGAACTCTGGTTTCATCCCCGACGCAGCTTTCGTTTATTTTCTCCTCGGCATTGCCGTTGCAAGCGGAGCCGTATGATTGTTCGGTCACACGATCGCGATCATAGCTCTCGTGCGCCCGGAGTTCAGGCACCTTGCTTCCATTGGCTACCGGCAGTCGCGATCCCTCCAGCTCTTGCATCCGGAGAACGTCTTCGCCCTCTCCTCCCTGCGCATCCGGAAAGCTAGATGCCGGATCCTCGGCGGGACAGTTGCAAGAGGGGCTAACGGCAGCAGTGAAAGATTCTTCGATGAGGCCCGAGAACACGACGCCTCCCGCCCAGTCGACGAAGGACGACGACGACGACGACGCCCGATCCAGCGCCACCGACGGAGCCGATCTTGCCGTGCACGCCATGGCCTTGGCGGGAGATCCGCCTTGGGCGACGGGCGACACTGGCAACTGGCAACACTTGGGTGGGGGTGGGGCTGGGGCTGGGTCGGTGGGGGCTGTATGTTGATGTTGGCTGAGGTTTGTTGGCTGTTGTTGTTGGGAGTATCGTACCTAGGTACCGTATGTTTGGAGAGCAATGCATAAATTTTTTCTGACGCGCCCGAAGGTACCTAGCCATGCGGCACATCGTTGGAAAGCCCTTGTAAAGGCGATCAATTTGAGCTAA
>JALLPA010000963.1:4470-16825 GCA_036939895.1 Thalassiosira exigua
TGAATAACCAACCAAACTTTTTCGGGTATTCGGGTATTCGGGTATGGTTATTTTCTAAAATAACATTCGTTGGACTTTCTACACAAATTGATCATTTTTGGCAAGATAGAGAGAATTTCGCTGAAATGTAACAGCTTTTAACCAATATTGGAACACATTTAGGGTAGAACTCGACCAAATTAATTATGTATCATTTGGTCGAGGTTATTTTTATGTACTATTGTACCCATAAAGTACCCAGTATGATATTCTACACGGGATGGCGGAACGGCTAAAGGTCTTGAAAATGAATGGCCACGATTTTCTGGCTGTGATGCCGACGCCGCGTATCGTACCGCGTTCGTAGCGCGTCACCGCCCCCGCCCCGCCCCCAACGAACCCCGCCCCCTCCCTCTCCTCGCCCTCAGCATCTACCTATCTACATAACTCTTATCTTACTCGTCGAAGGGCGGAAGTAGGCTAGCATTGGTTGTCCTAGTGCCGCCAAGCCTATTTTCCCGTCACATGTTTACTCTCCTGTTCGTCACTGTTGCCATAATCCGTCGTTTCACCCAAACTGAACCCCGCCACAAAGCCATCGCCGCGCACTTCTTCTTGATAATTACCATTATATTCTTTCGGCTTATTCACAAAAAGGAAATAGATTCAATTCACGAAAGAAGATATCATGTCCTCCAAACTGGTCAAGAAATTACTTCAACAGGCCGGCTCTCAGTCGAGCGGTGATTGCGATAATGTTCACAATTCCCACAAGAGGGGTGTTGAGTCAGCAGGGGCTATGTCTTCTGAAAAAATATCCAAGGAAGAGGTGGTGCAGGAGCATATCCAGTCAATGATCCGTCTTGACAACATGGTCCAGAGGTATTCGTCATCTACCGCTCACAAATCATTTGACAGACACTCTTCCAGCATTAAACAGCAGCACCAAAAAAAGCAACTCTTGAAAAGAAATAACTTGGTAATTGGAAATAGCAGAAGTAGCAGCTCGTCATTCGATCAAAAACTTCACGAGAAAACTTACAACAAGGAGAGAGAGAGGCGAAGGAAGCAGGAGGATTATTTTGACGATTTGGCAAAGGCCCTGAAAAAGTCAAAAAAGAGCAGAAAGAAGCGAAGAACTGCATGAGACGAAATGCTCCATTGATCCCTAGGGAATCAAGTTGCAGACAGAGAAATTGATTTCCAATCCACCTTGCCAATATCTTTAATTTCCTATCTTCACTGCCAGATCATAACGCATGAAGTTCTTCCGTTTTGAATGCACTTTAAACTAGTCAAATGTCGTCAACTGAACAGCTGATTTAAACTTGCATTTATTTCCAATACATATGGCACATACTGTGAAATAGACAGGAGCCCAAAGTCCTTCCCTCTATTCTCAGTACTCATACCAGTCTACACAGACCCAACAATGTCATTGTACTCAGTGGAGTTAAACCACTTTTCGAGCTCTGCAACTCTTTTCACAGGAAGAGGGTGCGTTCTTTGTTGCATCTGTACTGAGGTCCTCACAAGAGGGTTTGCATCTTTCAACAAAGCCTCGTACTCTCGTGACTGATCAATGAAAGCTTCAGTGTTGGTCGCACGCGATGTGCCCGCGAAGAGCTTCAGCATGGCGCTTGCAACCACATTCACATCCTGGGCAACCAACAAAGCTGCCCTGTCACACGAATACTCCGCGGCCAATCTCCACTCTTGAAGTTGCCGCTCCACTTGCGAGCCAACAAAGGGGAGAGCACGCAGGGGTGTTGATGCCAGCCCACCCAGAGTCAAATAGAGAGAATGGGAACATTTTATGTGTCCAAGCTCATGGCCTATGATTGCCTCGACCTCATCATCATTGCACCTGTCCAATAGAGCAGAAGTTACAACAACGATGGGCGGTTTGCCGTCCCGGCCCTGGAGAGCCAGCGTGAATGCGTTCGCTTGAGAACTAGACTGGACATAAAGCTCAGGCACAACCTCCATGTCCAAGACCCTTGCTGCAGACTGCATGGATTCATGCAGTTCAGGCATTTGACGAGGCGATATTTTGACAGAGGAGCTGAGAAGATCAAGTCTCACGCCCTGCTCGGCGAGTGACAGAGATGACCGGATCGCATCCTTCGCCAGACCAGTAAATGGCGCACTCTGCAGCAAAGACGTGAGGTCACGATCCAAAGGGTGGCGGAATTGGGAGGCGTCAACGCCTTTCAAAGCGACCCTTCCGGACGCAGAACTCGCCGAGAATGATCGCACCCCCAGAGCGTGCAACAGTAGAGCGAGGGAGATGGAGAGAGGAGATTTCATAATGCCCTTGCACGGATGCGTTTCAGTTGGAAATTACTTGCGCAGCAAATTCAAGGAAATCCAACAATCTCGTCACGACGTCCTTCATGAAAATGACCTGCGTGCATTGCTCGAGATTGCTCGCCAGCGTCGGACAAGGGGCGGGCGGTGATCACTGATCACTCGTGCCGCCATGCTTTTCTGTCGGGAAAATGCACCGACCCGGAGACATTCCAGTCGCCATCCCCCTATCTACGATATTTGCTGCGCGGGGGCCTCGCCTACAAATACGATACCGGCGCGAGGACGCGACGGGAGAGCCTGAATCAGCACAGGCTGAATCAGACCGAACACAGGCAGGCTCCCGCCCCGCCCCGCGTCTCTGCCGGCAGGCGCGCTGCGCCCGTGTCCGTCTCCCTTCTGCTCCGCGCCCGGCAGGTGTCCTACGCGCGGCGCAGATGCAGATGGTCTCTCTCGCTCGCTCAGAACAACTAGATACGAATCTAGCTCGCTCCATCCGGCGGCTCCGTCGGCCGGCGTCGAACGAACGTCCCGTCGACGCTCGCTGAATGGCTGGGCGCGCGGGGCGTGGTGGCGGGAGGTGGCGGGTCATCCGTCATCCGCGTCTGCGAAAAATGTCACTCCGCTCCGCGGCTATTTGGCGATATATGTGGAAATAAACTGTGTATGACATACGATAATCTATCGCTTAATATGCGGAGACCGATATCCCCCCGCCCCGCGCCCGCCCCGCCTCTTGATCTTGAAGCTCCCCTCTCCCATCTCGCAGCCGCGTCCCAGAGAGAATCGCCGACGCCCGACGCATTCCGCCGCGCCGCGCTGGCGACTACGACTCGTACGAATCCAGACCCCGGCCTTGCTGCTCTGCCCGCCCCCGTTATTTAGATACGATACCGCGCGCGTGTTGCGACGACAGCCGCACTCTGCCGCCTGGCGAGGCCCTGCTCGCTCGGCGCTCGGTTCCCCCGCCGCGCCGCCCCACGCCGTCTATGATGTTTTCATGCTGCAAAATCACCGTTCTCCTCCTCCTGTGGTGTTGTTTGCATGCGTCGAGTTCAACCAGTGAAGTGTTCATAGCAACGTCAGCGCGGGCATCGCGGCGACGTCGCCGAGGTTCACATGATGCAACGCCCAGACAAATCGATGCCAAGAAAACAGTGTGCTCGCGCGCGGTAAACACCGCGACGGATGCGGCGAACGCAATCAACAGCATCGACTTCATGGAGCTGCTCATCAGCAGAAAAAACACCGCCGACGCAAGAATTTATACCAATCAAGTGCAGTCGCGAACGGCCGATGGCACTGATTCTCGTACCGAGCAGCGTGATGGTACACTCTCCAATCATAACGAACCGTCATGGAGCTTTTCCAGCTGGATTTTCGGGAAGAGTGATGGGAGCACTTCTGGATCCAATGAACTCATCCACTCGGGGTCTGGTGACTTGTCCCAGTCTTCATTCGCTTCGTCCCACGAAAGTGTGTCGGAATACGTTGGGAGTCTTTGGTTCCTATCAGACAAAAAAGGAATTAGGTTCCGCGAGACTGTGCGAATTCTGTCGATATCTCCCGATGGTAAGACTTCGACGGTGGAATGTTCTACGCACTATCACAATGGCTCGCGGTGGGTGAGCTGTTCGAGGGTCATTTGCCATTTTTCATCTGTTCCTTTGGAGAAGAATGGAGTGCAACAGCAGATCAAGATGACATTGGACTGCGAAATATTGGTATGGTTGCCACTGCCGAAACCAGCAAGCCATGCAGTGAGGAAGAAAATAAGCTCGGTCTTTGAAGGCGTGGCAGTTGATTTCTTTGAGGGACTCGCTTCAACCGCTTCAGAGTGAGTGCACAAGCACTAAAAACAAACAATCATTTTTGAGAGAAATACGTGAATGGACGAGTTATGCAAAAGAAGGTTTTTCGTTCTTGAAGCTGGCTAGCGTTCCTCAGACCCAAAGCATGGATGAGGGCGGCGGCGGCGAAGAAGGGGAGAATGTTGTTTCCCGCGTGAAATATGAAGAGCAACTACAGAAAATAGAGGAGTTAAACCAAGTGATTGATGGGCTCTTCGCAAACGAAGTCAGAGAGGTTGCTTGGAAAGAAGAGGTCAAAAGGTTACAAGAGGAGAGGGAGAATGCTGATCGTTCGTGCGCGAGTGCATCCTCCCGCTTTTTGTCTGAAAGAGATGACTTGATTACAAAGCATGCTGCTGAGATTGAGGCGATAAAGTGCAGCCACGCGTCCGTCGTTGAAAAGCTGGAAAATGCGTACGAAGAAAAAGTTGCGTTGCTGATGAACAAAATATCAGCTCAAGAGGAGAGCACGAGGGAATTTAAGGAGCTCCAATCAAAGGACACCAGTCGAAAAGATGAGCAACATCAAGTTCAGATTGTAGAATTGGTTTCGCGTGGCCACTCTTGTGAGAACAACCTCAAAGGCGAAATCACCGCCCTGAAGGGCGAGGTAGATACTCTTGATAAGATAAGGCGAAACGTGGAAACTCAACTTGAGGACGAGCACGAAAAGGAGCTATCGAGTCAGGCATTGGAGTATAAAAAAAGATTGGAAGAGAAGAAAGGTGCCATTGAGGATGCCAACGTTCAGGTACAAAAGCTTGTTGCGAAGAGGGCCTGGCTCGAACGGCAATTGCAAGAACTGAAAAGTCAGGTCTTCGACGTCCAGGCTGAGCGCCTTGAGGCAACACAAAAATGCAAGCGATTGGATCTTGAGATAAACAAAATCCAGTGCACATTGAGGCAGAAGGAAGAAACAATAGCACAAATGAAGGCTGACCACAAAGCTCTCAGTGTTGAGAAAAATCTGCTTGAAAAAGAACTTTACATTACAAACACCAGGTGTGAAGAGCTTGTCAGTCAGCAGGAACCACTCAACGAGATGATCAAAAAGCAAAGAGGAGAAGCAGTACATATGTCAAAACAACTCAGCGAGCACCAATCCAAGATAGAGGCTCTCGCGCAGAAACTTGAGATTGCAGACCAGAAAGTACACTCGAGAGATTCAGAGATACGGTCACTCCGGAGTACCATTAGAAATCGCGATAGGAGAATCCAGGCCCTTGAAGCGGAGCTGGTTGAATTAGCCAGCATCAGCGATGAAAAGACGCTAAGCAATCAGGTCAAAATAGCTTATCAAAAGTTAAACATAAATAATTGATCAAAGAAGCCCAACATTCAACTCAGGGGGAAAGTCCGGGAGGAGCAATGTAGATTTGTAGATTCAACACAAATACCTAACATTGACATAGACACATTTTTATGAGCCTTGCCACACACACATCTTATGCGAGCCGACATTGCTGCCGCAGCAGTTGCAATTGGAGCTAACACCATGTTTGTTGTAGTCATCATCATTTCCGCAGAAGCACTGGCCCTTCCATTCTCTGGAAAAATACTTCATTTCCTTCTTTCCACACTCATCCTGACAATCTTTGGCACTGTGGTTGCGCCCACTAACTTCATGTGGCAGTGCACGATCTAAATTCCTGTTATTGAAGCAGCCTAGATAGGGTGCGCTGGGAGCGCCATTACCCTCACAACCTCCCGCTGCGCCGCCCATGGACCAGACGCACATTTTATGGGCCCCCACATTGTCACCGCAGCAATCGCAGCCGGAGCTGCTTCCATGCTTGTCATAATCAGAGTTGTTGCTGCAAAAGCATTGACCCTTGTATTCCAGAGCAAAGAACATGAATCCCATATCAGTACACGCCGATTCGCATTCCTCAGCGGTGTGGCCGCGGCCGTCCACTTCGTGCGGGAGCGCACGGTTGTTGTTGCGGTTCTGGAAGCAGCCGAGGTAGGACGAGCGAGCAACGCAGTTCTGGAGTATGCGACTGGAGGCTTCGACAACGTCCGCTTCGAAGTCCCCTCGTAGGAAACTGCCGGAAGCGACCGAGACGGCCAAAGAGGCGACCAAAGACGTGAAAAATTTCATGGTAGAGTATGTTATCGTAGCCCTCCGAGAAAAATAATGCTGGTGTTATCGATCCGACTGCAACACCAACACGGTATTTACTCGTTTAGGATCGATCGCTCGAGGCCGCTCCCGGATTGGATGCGCGTTGGGATTCAACACAAATGCTGAATGAATGAAGTTGGCAACTGCTGGTCAGAACAAAAAGGAAGCGCTGGTCAGATTCGGCATTGTCGAACTTTTTGGGCGGCTGCCACGAGCGAGAAGCAAGCGACAGATAGAGGCGACACATCCTTTCACACCATTTCAACCTCACATGGTAGCGCTGGTCAGATTCGACATTGTCGAACTTTTGGGGCGGCTGCCACGAGCGATAGGTAGGTAAGCAAGAGACAGATAGAGGTAATGTCCTTGGATAGAGATACAGTCAAGCTACGCTAATTCGAACCCACGAAAATGCGAACATTCCAGCAATTCGAACCACCAATCGCTCAAACACTGCTTTTGGCGGGAATGACTCATTTACGTAAGTATAGTGTTATTACCGTACAAAAACACTGTATATACGTGTAGGCTCGTACATATGGCCCTTCGCTAATTAGAACTTTCCAGCAATTAGAACACCCAAATGCTGACACACTGTGTGTTCTAATTGCTGTAGTGCCACTGTACCTATGGTGGAACTCTACGAAAAAGCCCCTAACTCCTATTGTACCCCCCTCTTGGCTGAGCCTTTCCCCGGGCAGCCACGGGGAAGCTATCCCCCTTGCAAAGTTACTAAGAATTGCAATTGTTAAGTACGTAACAATTTATACCCCCTCCTCTGGACTGAGCCGAGCTTGCGCAGCATGCATACCCCTCGGGATACATATCGTACCTTACGAACTTTATGTACCTATGGAACAACTACTCCTACTGTATGAACAGTGTGAGTTTTGAATCTTCGCTAAATAAAAAGGGGCAGAACACTAAAATATTGATCATACAGTTATCAACTAGAGAATCTTTTGGGGTGTGTCAGTAATCCTATTAATTATTGGAGCTGTGGTAGCTGCCTGAGGACTAAGTTTGTTAGGAGTACATTAAAATCTAGAAGTATCGTAGGTACGCCTGAACGATGATAATGACAATGACAATGACAGTGACCAAAACCAGTGACCAAAACCAAAACACTTCTTTTGATTACACTTGATTTCACCAATCACACGCACCATCACCATGCCTGCTCTTCCGACGCCAGGCTCGTCGCCGCGCTCGGTCAACGCCTCCCCGATGAACATCCCGGGCCCCCAGTCCCGCATCGCCTTCTCCGACCTCGAGCGGCGGGTCCTCGATGGGCGCGCCGGCGACGACGACCGATTCCGCGCCCTCGGCGGCGGCGGCCCGTCGTCGTCGGCCCCCGCCGCCTCCCTGGCCGACGCGCGCGATCGCGTCCTCCGGCTGTGCGAGACGGCCGGGCGGATGTGCGGGGTGTTCCGAACGGTCGCGCCACGCGACGCCTCGTCCGAGCGTGCGGTGCTGCCGTCGCCCGACGTCGATCCGTTCTGGCTCGAGCCCTCGCCCGAGAAGGACAATGTCGCGGAGTGCCTGTGCGAGGCGTTTCGGGATCTGTTCGTGGTGGCGGACGCCTGCGGGGTCGACATGTGTACTTGCATCTTGAAGAAGGTGGAGCTTAACGGGAAGAAGTATCCCGTGGAGCTATGCAAGGTGCGTCGTGGACATTGCAGTTTTGTTGGCCACCATGGTCATGGTCGACAGTTTCTTGCAAGTTGTTGCTGAATGTGCTCAAAATATATTTCTTTCCACTTTGCAGGGAAAGAGCGGCAAATATACAAACTATTCAGATCATACCGGAATTACAACCACGGAAGGACAGTGCACCATAGATTCGCCGACCAAATCCAGCAGCAACTCGATGGAGGACACGTTCACAGTCGAAGGCATCACGTTGCTCATACGAAATTTTGCCCGCGAGAGGCTGTGGAGCAAATACCACACCCCGCGAAACATAGTGCTCGCGCTGTTCGGCGAGGCTGGGGAGCTGGCCGAGCTGTTCCAGTGGAGGGGCGACGAGGGGGAGGTCCGTCTGTCGGAGGCGGAGCTGGACAAAATCGGGCAGGAGATCGCGGACGTGTCCATTTACTTGCTCCGCTTGGCGGACGTTTGCCACGTCCGACTAGGCGAACTGGCGATGCAGTTGATGGAAGCGGAGGCCTGAGCGTGGAAGACTTTGTATCTACTCCATTCCCCAACTGTACATTGACGCAAAGCACGAATTCTCGCAGATTGACAATCTTAGTCAAATGGTTCACAGTGCTGCCTTGAACGCCCAGCAGTCAGACTTTAACACTATATCCAAGGTGCTGCCGTCATTATTTTGTGTTGCCAGTGGAACTTGAACAATCAATCGGTTTCACACTTTGTCATACATACAGTCGCTCTTTGCATGTTACTACGTAGTAGGTATGTGTAAGTCCCATCCATCTACAAAAAGACGAAGCAAGGAGTAGGTAGGACGCAGAGAGAGACAGCGATGCTGAATGACCTCGGCTGTGTTTTATGCCCGTGAATAAAGAAATCTTTGTCTATTCCACAGACATAGCTGTGATCACTTTTATGGCATCTTGCAACCAAGCACGAGATTGCTTCTTGGTTCACATGTTGTTCGTTGATCACTCCCACGATATTTACAGCTGACTCTACAGTATTTCCATAAATAATATCCCCACATAGATCTGCCCAAATTCCCTCTGTTTTGTTGGTGTGACTCCCCTCATTCCCCCTCGTCACCAACTCTCCCCCCTCGTGCCACCCTACTCTGCTATGTCCCCTAAACCTTGCTTAATCGGATGGACACTGTAATTCTGTTGAAGTTTTTCCATCTCTTCCTCCACGTCACTGGGGCCAGTCTGGAACATTTTCAGTTCTTGCAAGTTATGGGCCTGGCTGCCTTCGCTTTCTCCACTTTTGGTTCTGTCGATGACACCTTGGCCTCCATCCGCCTGGATCCTCACTGCAGTTACGCCCTGGCCTGGGTTTTCGACGTCTGCCACCTTGTGCGACATCTGTTTGTTGAGGGTTTCGCGATTCCCATGGGTGCGATGCATCCGCCCCTCGCACTTCGACTGGATGTTCATGATGATGACGCGCTTCCCCGCCAGGCCATACCGGTGTGTGAGGCCTTGGATGGCCGCCACTGCGGAGTGGTCGATGACGAGCGCATCTTTGAAATCCAGAATGATCGTGTCGGGATCGTCCGCAATGTGGAACATGTTGACGAACTTCCGGGTGGACGAGAAGAAGATCGCACCGCGGACGTGTACGTATTTGACGCCGTTCTCTCGCTTTCCGTTGATGACCATGTCCTTGAACTCTATGTCGGCATCGACGTGCGCTCCGCTGTCCCACGCGTGGACCAAGGCGGACAGAATGATGCCCGCAGCGATGGCGATCGCGAGGTTGGTAAAAACGGCAACGACCGTGACCAGCACGATCGCGGCGCTGTCCGACAGGCGCCCGTATCTCAGGATGACGAACGTTTTCCATTGGAACGTGGATATGACCACAATGAACAAAACGCCGGTCAGGGTGGCGATGGGGAGCAGGTTGATGAAGGGGCTCAAGATGAGCGTGAACAGCAGCATGAACACTCCCGACATGGTGGAGCTGACGCGGTGGCGTGCGCCGTTCATAATGTTGATGGTCGACTGACCAATCATCGCGTCTCCGCCCATGGCTGAACGACGAATGCCAATCAAGAGTGAGGAACAAGGGGGTCGCATAAAGTCGAAGTCGCAACATTCTACACTCGCCTCGGAACAGCCCGCAGACCAAGTTGGCGAGTCCCTGCGCGAAGCACTCCTGGTTGGAGTCGCTGATCTTCGGCACCGTGTCCGTGATCTCGTTGCAGGCCTGCAGGGTCAAGACGGACTCGACCGCGCCGATGGCCGCGAGCTGGATGGCGTAGGAGAGCATGGTCGAGATCGTCTGGCTGTCCTGGGGGATGGCCGGCCAGTCGAACTTGGGCGGCGCGCCGGCGATGGGGGCCGTCTCTTCGACCTGCCGCCCGTTGAAATGTGCAAGATGAGCATTGAATCATGACAATCGACCGGGTCAAGCGCCCTCGTCCCCAACAACAATTCGGCCCACGGCACGAGACTCACCACCCGCGTCCCCTGCCCGATGGCCTTCCGAAACAACGTCCACTCGATCAACGTCCCCACCAACAATCCCACGAGGCTCGCCGGGATCCACTTCCCGACCTTCGGGACCTCGGGGAAGAACTTCATGATGGCCATGCACACGGCGATGTGGATCAGGACGAGGCACAGCTCGAGGGGTTGGCCCGCGAACGTCAGCCACTTCCGCTCGGCCACGGTGCACTCCACGAAGAGGGGTTGGGACGTGCAGTATTGGAAGGCCGGGAGCTGGGCCATGAAGATGATGATGGCGAGCCCTGACCGCATCGATCGCAAGTGTCGCGTCGTTGTTTTGAGCGGGGCCGTTTCGCAGGAACCGCGAGCGAAAAGGGCGACGTGTGCGACGCCCGTCCCTTTTCGCTCGCGCGCGCAGCTTAAGTGCGCCGACCGAAACGACGCAGAAACGGAAACACTCACCGTTCATGAACCCGATCATGCCCGTCTCGGGGATGAGCCTCACGAGCTTCGCCAGCCGAAAGATCGCGAACCCGATCTGGAACAGCCCGCAGACGAACATGGTCATGTACAGCACGTTCAACCTTTCTTCCATGCTCAAGTACGCCAGGACGCCGTCGCTCGACGTCAAGTGCGTGACCACCACCGCGAGCGCCCCCGCCGCCCCCGAGATCATCCCCGGCTTCCCCCCCAAGATCCCCGTGACGAACGCCATCCACCACGTCGCTTGCAATCCGCTCAGCGGGGGGACGCCGGCGACGAACGAGAACGCGATCGACTCCGGGACTTGCATGATCGCGACGGTGAACCCCGACACCACCTCCTTGTACAACACGCGGGGGTTGGCGCGGTAGTAGGCGTAGCTTCCGACGAGGAAGTCGCGCGTGAACGACGGCGCGACGGCCACGCCCTTGGCCACGTTCCGGACCTCGGAGCCGACGAGGTCGCATCCCCACTTGGCCAATTGGGGGACGAAGGCGAGGAAGGGATCGCGCTCGCGTCCGACTTTGGAGGAGTCGGCGAAGTCGTCCGCCGCGGAGGAGGAGGAGCCGGCCGAGTCGTCGGTGCCTTTGCCGTTGCGGTCGGCGACCTCGACGACGTCGTCGCGCGGTTCCGCCGTCGTCGCCATGGTGTTTCTCCCGCCGGCCTTCGAACTGTTCCCCCTGCGAACTGCGACAACGGCGCCGTTTGCTTCCGTCCTTCGACGATTTGGAATTGTTCGTCGTCGTGGGAGACGAAGCCGAAGAGCAAACGAGCAAGTCGCAAGACGAAAGAGGACGACGGACGACGGACCGGCCGCCCCAGCCAACCGTTGTGAGAAACAACGATGATTTTTGGGCCGTTGGTGGTGAGGGGGCAAAATTTTGAAGGTATCTATTAAACTAACTGGGAAAATATTCGAAGATGTAAATCTGATCCCCATAATGTAGGATTTGAATCAACGTATATTTTGCATATATGATGAAAAATAATAGCTACACAAATGAATATTAGTATAAAAAATTGAGATCAAATATTGTAAAAATGGCATTGCGAGGAACGTCAATACCATACTTAAAAGAAGTTTATTATTCTATCTACTTATTTACTTTCACCCCCTCTGCGTGTTCCTTCGCCAGTCGCGTCATTGTTGTTGTTGATTGCCGGAGAAAAAATCGAAACAGCCGCGACAGTGAATGCAGTTGGTGGCGGCTATTTTCTCCCATGATGTGATGGACCAGCTATCGACTATCGTACCTCTAGCCCCCCACCCTGAGGAGCAGTCGCTGATAATTCTACAACGCCCCGATCCGCCCCGATCCGCCCCGATCCGCCCCGATCCTTCGTGATTTATTCAATGTGAGAGGAGGAGGGGAGGAGGACGCCTCCCCCAACCTCTCCGCCAACGAAGCGCTTCAAGGCCGAGCGTTTGACGCTGCCTTCGGCTTGGCAGGAGATCCCGAGGAAGAATGCCGCCGCCTTGAACAAAGAAGGCGCCAACT
>JALLPA010000964.1:0-22940 GCA_036939895.1 Thalassiosira exigua
TTTCAGTTTGCGCGCGGCGGACGGCGGACGCCGGGAAGAGAAGATGACGCCGCCCGCGGCGGCGAAGGCCGCCGCCGCCGCGGGCCGCCCCTCCCTCCTCCTCCTCGCCGTCGTCGTCCTCCTCCTCCCCCATCATCCTCGGACGTCGGCCTCGGAGGCGGGAGCGGGAGCGCGCCCCCTCGACGCCCGGGACGGGACGACGTCTCCGCCGCGACCGCGAGGCCCTCCTCCCGCGCCCGCGCGGCGGGAGCGACGCCGCCTCGAGGAAGAGGCGGCGGAGAAGTCGCCCGACGACGACCCCGCCGACCATCGCTTCTGCGGACGGGGATACGACGACGCCTCCTCGTCGTGCGACCATCCTTGTCCCTCCGGATCCCTCGACGAGTTGAGTGTTTTTCTTCGGCCTTCACTCTTTTGCTTCGCCGCGACGCACCGCCTTCCTCTGGCCGTGTTTCGCGTACGCAGATCGTGCGCGACGGACGACGCACGGCCGAATCGTGAGGCGGGAATGCGATGCGACGACGCTCGCCCTCGGTCGGCGGGGATGCGAGAGCCGTCGAAACGCGCCGAGCTTTTCGCCCGGGCGAACGTTCGCTCTCGGGGCCCGAGACGTCGCGCGCTGCGACGACCCCGGACGGCGCAATCGAGAGAGCGCCGCTTGCGACCTCTTGCGACTCGAGCGCCGGGGTCGTCGAGCGGACCGAATTCGCGCGAACGAACGCGGGTTTTCGACGATTGGTTCGGGGTCGGCCGCTTTCGTCTCCTCTGGGACGGCGACGCAGGCGCCCGACGGCATTGCGGACGTGTTCGTCGTAGACGGAGCCAATATAGATCGGGCGTGCATATGCGTTGCGCGGACGAATCGCCGCGATCGCGGCCGCTCGACGGCGTCGAACAGGGGAAAGGGGGACGAAGAGAGGGCCGTGGATCGTTATCGCTTCGCAGATAGCCTCACGCAATATGCGCGCTCGCCTCGCCCCACGCCGCGCGGTCTATCTTCTTGTGGAACGACTTCCTCCCTCTCGGAATGCAAAACGCTGCACATCGGACCGACGACGAACACAGCTGTCCCCCCGGCATGCTGTGCTACCGCGACACGCCCTGCGACGCGCGCTCCGCGCCCACCCCATCTCCCGCCAAGGATCCGCTGGTGGATGATCCGGCGGATCCTACGCCCCGACCCGTCGAGAAGGGCGAGTGGTGGTCTCCCCCCACCCAGTCGCCGTGGGCCGAATCCGACCCGCGGTTGCGTTACTATTGCGGCACGAGTTACGACGACGCGACGGAAACTTGCGGCACGTGGTGTCCGGACGCGGACGATTCCAAGTGTCCCTACGGTGAGTGTTTTTTTCGCGAGGAGGCGCCGATGTGTCCGCGCCTCCTTCGAGGGGCTTCGTGACGCGAAATCCCTGCGAAAAATGGAGGGCGCGGTCCTGTAGTATCGATGCGGCCGGAACGAACGTTCGCAAATTATTCGAACATCGATGCCCAGCGCAAAGGGGAGCGTCCTGGCGGCTTAGCCCGATTCCGGTTGCCGTTCACATAGCAGACCTGCTATTCCGCCTGAAATGGCTTCTGCGAATTTGCGATCCTCCGCGAAGAGGGGGGCGACGCGGGATGCAATCTGATGCAATATGCCCCCCGACGGGCGGAGGCGACGGGGCGAGGACCTGGGCGCACAACGGAAGACGTGCCGATGGCAGGTCGAACTCGAGCGCGCGCGACCGTCGGAGCCGCGGTTCGAGCTGCGCTGCCGAGGATTCGTTTCGTTTTGGATCGGGGGCTCGAGCGGGAGCGCGGGCAGATCGGCCTCGAGAAGCTGCCGACCGGGAATTGGCGGCCGGACTATCGAGATTCCCGCGTCTGCACGGAGCGCTCCGTTCTACGGGCTCCAAAGTCTGTCGTTTGGTGACATGCTCCGTACGTTCTAGAGCGAGAGGATTTGAGATGGGGCGGATGCCAAGGGTCAAATTTGCATTCCTTATAAAGGCCTTCGCGATGCGCTCTAGCTTCAAGGGGCGAAGAAGGAAGCCGTTTGTAACCGTCCAACCCAATCTGAACAATCGCTTCCCTCGACTCCTTCGCTGCACGCAACCGAAAAAAGGACAATCCTGCTTCGCCGACACCGCGTGCGAGAAGACCTTCCCCGCCGACGAGCCGAGCACTACCGGGCTGTGGTACCCCCCCACCCGATCCCCCTGGGCCGAAGACGATCCTCGCCTCTCCTTCTTCTGCGGGACCACGTGGTCCGACGCCGGCGCCAGATGCGAGGACTGGTGCCCCGACGCCGACGATTCCAAGTGTCCCTACGGTGCGTTCGTTTGTTCGGATAGGACGATATTGCGTTGTCGTCGGTCGTTTCTCGCGCCATGCTCGGCGTTTGCGCGCGCCGAAAACAGACGCTATAACCCCCCTCGACACCCGGTTTCCCGAAACGGTGTCGCGCAGGTCAGGTGTGCTTCGGGAGCACGACGTGCAAGAAGACCGATCCGCCGACGGGCGCGCCCACGACGGACGCGCCGTCGCGCTCGCCGACCCCGCGGTGAGCCTCGTTGCCGTTCCGAACTCGTCGGCCTTTTNCTTGGCGTCCCTCCGTTTGCGATCCTCCTCCCGCCGCCGTTGCTCTCGCCGCCGCCGCCTTGCCATCCCATCGGAGCGGCGACCGCGCGACCGACGCTCGCGCGCTCTACGAAAAACGACGGGCCTCGTCCTCCGCCGCGCCGCCGTCCGCCGCCGCCGCTGTCGTCGCATCTCCCTCGCCGCGACCGTCCCCTTCGACGCGAAAGGAGGACGACGCGGACCGCGAGGACGAGGATGGCGAGAGGGCGAGACGGCAGCATGAACCGCCGAATCGCCGCCGAAATTGCCTTGCCCTCGCCCCTCGCCCGCCGAAGGATGCGACGACGCGAGAAAGCCCGCTCCGCCCGTCCGCCTTCGACGGGAGACCACTCTGCGGCCCCCGCGAGGACGAACGCCGAACTCCTTCAGATTGGCGAGGTGGAGATTGCGGGTGAGATTGGAAGCGGAGGTTACGGGAGTCTTTGATTCGCTACGTGTCGACTAGCTCTTGTGGCTCCTGCCTGCCGCAACAGGGTCCGGCGCCAATTGTTACGAACCCATTGCAATCAGGTCGATCTCTGTGAAGGCAAAGGTGGGATCGCCTTGGAGCTATGATCGGGCATCAAAGGTCGAATCGCATTAGTTGCTTGACGTGGACTGGCTTTGCACTTCGCGCTCGCGGAAGAATCCAGCGTCGATGCATCCAGCGTCAACGCTACATCGCAATTGCGTCGAGCGATTGTTGATGCAAAGAGGCTACTCACGGATATTTCAGCCATGCATCATTGTTGTCAAAGATCTGCGTTCCGTCTCATTTTCAGCCTTCCCTCTTTGCCAAAGCCCGACGGCGCCGACCCAATCGCCGACCCCGGCGCCCCAGCCGCGTGCGAAGCGTTCGAGCACTGCTGGCACAGCGTGTCCTGCGACGTGCGCGACTACATCCCCTACGCCGAGGGGGGGAGGCTGGGGAAGCCCACGCACCAGGAGCTCGCGGTCGCGATGGGTTTGACGTACCCCTCGGACGACGTGAGAGCCCTGCGCAGGCATTCTTTTCTCTCGACGGCTTCCCGAGGAATCTTCTCACCGAACGCTTTCGTTTTCTGCCGAACGACGACCGTCGCCTTCCAGCCCACGGACCATTACTTATGCGGACGGCCGTGGGACCACGCTTCTGAGCACTGCGCGACCCCGTGCCCCGACGGAACGTCGCTGCGCTGCAAGCACGCGGAGTATTGCTTCCTCGTGAGACGTCGTCGCGGCGCGAGCGGGCGTCGTTTTCGGAGCTCTCTTGCCTATATTGCCTCACGCGATCTCGTTTTCGCTTTTACCTCTAGGACACCTCCTGCGACTTCAGGGTCCTACCGACGAAGCCGCCGACGGAGCGGCCCACGCCCGCCCCCGTCCCGTACGAGAGAAGGGAGAACTACAGCTTCTGGTGAGTCCATATCGCAACGAACGTTCAGCCCGGCGAACGCTTCCTCGCCCGCATCTCACCGTGCCTTTCTGGTAAGCGGCGACGACTGGTTCCACGCGAACACGTGCGCGATGAAGTGGTGCGGCGATGGCGGCGAATGTCCGGAGGACCAGGATTGTTTCGCGGATACCACGTGCAACGTCTTGGACAGGGAGCCGCTCCCCCCAACGACCAGGCCCTCGGGGGCGCCCGTTCATTACGACGATGATTCGAAGTGAGTGTTATTGACATTCGCGTTGCTAATGGGCTTGTGATTTGGGGGGCCCGAATCGCGACTGAATGGAACTCGCCGATTCGAAACTCTCCGCCCGATCCGAACCCCTGGGACACGTCGCCGCAGTTACTTCTTCTGCGGGGCGTCTTATCTCGAAGCCGTGGAATATTGCTCCGTCGAGACGCATTGCACGGGCGATCATCGCGAGTGCGGGCCCGGCAAATACTGCTGGTCCGGCGTATCTTGCAACATCCAAGATCTGCGACCGCCGACTCCTCCGAGGACTTCGTCGCCGACGAGGCTGACGCCCGACCCGACGAGATCCCCGATAGTTCGCGACGCACCGGAAAATACTAGGTTTTACGGATCGAGTTGGAGCGACGCATCCGGGTCTTGCAAGGAGCCCGGGGCGATGCCTCGATGGTGCCCGAAGGGTTCGGACGACGAGTGCGATGTAAGCCACGAGCTCGTTCGTTCGGTTTTCATTGCATGTGGCTGGCGACTTACCCGACGTTGGTGCTCTTCGACCGAAGGAGGGCGAGACTTGCTGGGCAGATACGACGTGCAATGTCGTGGATTTTACGTTCCCGCCGTCCCTTCAGCCAACGGATGATCCAGTGACGTCGTCTCCTACCGACCGACCGATACAGTGAGTATCGCAAGGAAGTTGGTGGAGCTTTGAGGCATGATATTTCTCATCGTCTTACCTCATTGCCCACGACATTGAAATCGGATGCAAGATACAACGATCCGATCAACACGAGCTTCTGCGGCAGTTCATATTTAGACGCAGAAGCGAGCTGCAGTATAGAAACACACTGCCCCAGTGGCCAACACTCTGACTGTCCCGGAGGTTCATATTGGTACGCTGTCACCTTGCCTATTGCGGCTTCCTTCTGCAGCTTTGATCGCTACGCTAGGGGCACGTCACAGCTGGCTCTCACGTGGTAAATTCCCCTCGGTCACAGCTGGACGGTCTCTTCGTCTCCCACCTGCAACATTTTGCACATTATAGGACCAACGCTTCCTCCAACTCGAAGACCCTCTCAGTCGCCTACGACTGAATTCAAACCGTCGGTGTCACCCACGTTTCGACCCACGAGCAACCCCACAGGAACGCCGACAGCAACTCCCCTGCAAGAGTCAGACGAGAGAAGATCATTATATTGCAGAACAACTTGGTCGGATGCTTCGTCGAAATGCGACGTGGGGTGTCCCCACATGACAGGTGAGCACGCATGCACTTCTATTATCAACTCAATGATGGGCGTGCAGTCTATGTTCGCTCACCAATTTCCTTCATCAGGCTGTCCACCCGGAGAAAAATGTTTCGGACACACAATGTGTTCCAAAAAGCCCGATGTGGACCCAACTTTGATGCCCACCAACACCATCACGGCGACACCTCTAACACTATCTCCAACTGAGCCATTGGAGACTCCACATCCGTCCGACATTTTGGGGACTCCGAGGCCGACTGAGCTGTTAGAGACTCCACGTCCAACACCAGGTCTAGAGGAATCGGATTTTCCAACAACTCCAGGAGAATCGATTCGGGCTACGCCCGTCCCGACAATGCCTCCAACCTGGAAGAAAAATGTACCCCTGCCTATTGTACCCAATCCTCCAACCATTAGCCCTTTTGCACCAGTGAAGGCGGAGGTCCAGATTGCTCACTTCCCATACGTTCCCGGAAGGAAAACCCCAAAGCCTCCTGCCGAAATAGTTCTACGGATCCAGCACATCATCAATAGCGTCCGATCATCTCTCGAAAAAGATATTTTTGTCATCGAAGTGCGCAGTGGGGCCCTCATTCCATCGAGTCTCTACACGTTTGAGGGCTTTCTCGCGAGCCTCACGTGAGTTGTTGCGTGTGGACGCGATACCGATGTTTTGCGCTGCATTCAGTCATTCCACTCATCCTATCAGCTCGTAGGTTTTATTCCAATGTGGGAGTGAACGAAAAGTTCTTTTACTTGGGCGAATATTCAAACGATCAAATTGAGTATGGGATTGCCAACTTGTCCTTGTTCTTGGCAAAGATGATGGATACTGTCGGTGAGCGCTCTTTTGTTTTTGCGTGCCATGGTCCATCTCAACACCCTTTCATTCTATTCATCTCCATTGTTTGTTTTGCTTCTCGCACGTGGAAGCTGTGGAACGATGTGACCCCGACAACATCTCTTGTGGGATCCCTGCTTTAGATGACATTTTCCACGAAAGCATTCGGGTTGAATGCTCACAAGTTTCACCCGAGGCCGGGATGGAATATCCTAGCTCAACTGGATGTGTTTGTGCGTTAGGCGCTTTGAATGAGTACATCGGTGCTCGATCACCATCGACAAGCGGTGCATATTCGGGGGTCGATTTCTGTGAAACGAGTCTTTTGCGCTCTATCTGCTCCCGCAGAATCAATCAGGGCGAGGAATTGAGGTGGATTGCAGCTATGACTTACCATGTTTTCTTCGTCCAACAGTATGCTGACGAGAAAGGGTGGAATTTTGTCGCTGAGCTGCGCAAATTTGTCCGAGGAGGAATGTTAGATATGAATTTTGTCAGTGCTGTAGCTGGCTTATCAGTGTTGGACACCGGAGTGACGGCTGGTGCGGAGGTGGGAAAATTCGTGCGCAGCTTTTTCAAGGCAATGACAAAACTTTCTGAGGGCATTTCTTCGCCAATACCATTGATTCCACACGAGGAAATAGCTCCACCAACTACCTCTCCTTCGGGAGCCATTTTCACTGTGGAAAATCTTGTTCCCAAAACTTCTCCGCCAGCAACATTGACTGCTGATTCATTTGGGTTCATGTACAATCCCACTGATACTCCATCTGAGACTTTATCTTCCCCAACCGATACTCCGTTCCATTTCATTCATACTTTCAATCCCACAGATGAACCCTCTAATGTTGAAGCGACTCATGAACCAACTAATCACTCCAAGTGATCCTCCAACTTTGAAAAGAAGACAAAAGGACGAAATGACTCTGTCAGGCGATGAAAATTTCTCACCATCAATGACTGTAAGTTCCGATGGCAGCACTAGCCCTTATCCAACACCCTCTTCAGACAATGCCATTCAATATGAAAACAACCACACTCCTCCTTGGTACACGGAGTTTTTCACTCCGCGGTCTGATGGGCAGACGACCTCTGCCTCTCATTGGGGAAGCAGCGTCATGTTACTCGTTACTATATTGATGTATAATTACTTTGTTTTCGACTAAAGCTAACCAATAAAATAGTAGTAGTAGTACTCGTCTTCTTAGCTCGGGGCATTTATATCTACATAGTAGCAACAGGCCATAATGCTCTTCTTTGTCCCACTTCGCCAAAAACCTCTCCACTATAAAAGCACCCAACTATCTTATATTTCTATTTTCCCTTATTCGTAGAATGTTTTGGGGGGTACGGTATCCAATGGCCGGGTGGTCTTTAAATTTGCATTATTTTTAGATAGCGAAGCCACGCCTTTGGCAAAAAAGAACAAATAGACTGCTCGTGCAAGGCAATTGGTCTCCCAATTTTCACAGACATTCGTGCGGATTGGTTTGTTCAATAACACACACAAATTGGGGGAAACCATTTGGCATACTTCAACTTGAAAACATTGATTGCTTTGTTCTTATTGATTTCACATTTTTATCTCCAATCATTAACTTTGGAGCATTGCTGTGCACCCATTTCCTCAATAGCTCCCACAATTCAAGGGGTGGAGAGATAAACTCAAGCCGCCATTTTCGGGAGTTTCGAGCTTTACTGTCAAATAGCACCGGTAGCATTAATTCACTCATCAAGAACAAAGAAGCTCGTGGATTTTCTAATCGCAATGGCACATGGGCTAACTTCAGTTTCGGAAGAGAACACACATCTCAAACATCCTCGAACCTCGAGACATGCATGAAAAGTGCTGGCGGAAAGCAGATTAAGATGAAGCGACACGTGGCGTTTAGCAATGCGACTGAAACGACCCTCTTTGACAGCAGCCCGGTCGACCCCGCGAACTGGTATGGAGCTTCCGACCTAGAACGATGGACGTCGCCATTGCTTGCTCTACGACGACCCGGCGCTCAATGGAATGGCATGGGCCTCCGCCAGCGGAGAGAGAACGTACAACCTGGCCTTGGGACTGACATCACCGCGCGTCCTCAGGGAGTACCTAGCGACGCCAGAGGATTTCGTGGGAATAGAGCACCTCCTTCGCGGCCAGGGCGTTGCTCGTGCAAGCCTCGCGAGGTTCCACTGGAAGGCGTTTCTGGAAGGGGATCTAGGACGTGACGACGACCCAGAGTTGCTCGCAGAGGAGTCGAGGAACCGCGCTGTCACCCCGCTGTCATGGCGACCCGCTCCGCCCCAAAACGAGCTACATTCGCTTTGGGTTTCAATTACATTTCTTTCGCCAACCAGGCCAAAGTGAGGGTGTGGGCCTTGGTACTCGCTTTTGTTTGTTCATACTAGAGTTGATCCTGAATGTATACTTTAATATTACGAACGTAATCGGTCGTTCATTTGCAAACAAATCCGTTGACGCCACGGGTCGCCACACACGATTCCAAACTTCAGCCGATTTTGGATATCGAGGTCACATTTTGGCGACCGGTAGAGGTGGCCGTCGTACTCACGATACTGCGCAAAAAACACCAGCACGCAAAGGCAGACGAGATGTTTGGTTGTTCGTAACGCCAGAGGCCCCAGGGAGCGATCGCCATACTGCCATGATAGCCTAGCTGACAGAAGAAGATTATAGCCACACGGCAACGGCAAGCAATATATCAGACACAGCTGGGCGCTAAGCTCCTACCGGCAGACAAAATGAAGCGAGGCCGAAGAAGTGGCTCTGAGCGAATGCATCTCTGCTCTTTCTGGGAGAAGAACCGCGTGGTTAGGTTTCTAAACAAACGGGCAGGTTAGTAAATGCTAGCTTTCTACCGCTATTGACTAAAACTCTTTTCGTGTCAAAACAAAGATAAGTCTCTTGGCAGCAGGGCCAGTGCTAACTGCTTACCTTATTTGCAGCGAGCTGGATCTCCAAGGTGTGGCGGTTGTTGGCTCCTAGATCCCAGGTTTGGGAAGCTCCACCACCACGTCAAGGTGGCCAACATCGGTGGAGTTGGGCCAATTTGTATACCGACGGCTTCCACGTCGGTGGGCCAATTTGTATACCGACGGCTTCCACGTCGGTCGGGCCAATTTGTATACCGACGGCTTCCACGTACGGTTCCTTTTGAGGTAGGTCTCACCGTTTTATGAGGTAAGGCATCTCACCAATTTTTGCGAGTTAGGTCTCGATATAGTTTTTGCGTCTCCCCAGGGTCCCCAGTGTAGTCATAACGACGCCTTTACGGGCAGCCGCCAGACTCCACGATTGTATGATTTTAGTTTTGTGTTTCCTTTCGAGGTAGGTCTCGCCGTTTTATGAGGTAAGGCATCTCACCATTTTTTGCGAGTTAGGTCTCGACAGGTTTTGCGATCTCCCCAGTGTAGTCGTAACGATGCCTTTACGGGCAGCCGTCAGACTCCACGATTGTATTTTTTTCAGTTGAGGGCAGGCCTGCTCCGTGCACGGCTCAACCTTCCCCTCGCCGAAGTCCAGTACGTGCCGTCCAAGCTCGATTCCAGCTCCCGCCGGACTCTCAGCGTGGCGCGACATTTCCTGGCAAACGCAAGCGCTTCTTCGAGGGTGGGAAAGTTGAAGACATAGTGGCCGTGAAGGCTCGTTGAGCGTTCATCCCTTTCGAGATAACGCCGGAGATTCGTCGGGAGGTTCTCCTTCTCGTCCTCCAACGGCTTGAGAGCAGCCGCAATGGCTTGAGCCTCCTCCCTGGCTCGGTCTTCGGCTTCCTCCGTCGTGAACCATTCAGGCATGCAATCCTGAACGATCTCCTTGGTCCGAGCCTTGCGGGCCGACCAACGGATGCGGGACCTTCCTCTCACTGGCTTCTTCCCAACGCCTCTCGCTGGCTTCCTGAGGATTGGCTGGCGGCGGGTGGTCGGGAAGGAACCCGGCGAACGGCCGGGTGGGGCGGTGGCGGCGTCCGAGGACGCCGGAACCGCGGGGGTGTTGGGGGCAATCGAGCCTGCCGCCCGGGGCATTAGGGTTTCGGTGGCTTTCCTCGAGCGAAGAAGCATGTTGTTGTTGAACATTCGTCTCTAGGAACGAATTGTGAGAAGGCGATCGGCGGCCGATCGGCCCGTCATGATCGAGATCGTTGTTTTGCTTGACTCTCCACGCTTCAAGCTTGCTTCATTCACAAGATCTCCCGCCACCGTATCCACGGCCCGTCTGAACGTGAAAATGAACGGCGGCAATTGGCGGGAAGTTCAGTTTTGACGTGACCGTCCTTGTCTAATAAGGAATCGGTATAAAATAGACATCACGAGAGAGGGAGGCCACAAAAAAACAAAATGGGCGGTGCTTGGGCGTCAAAGGTACATAATATCGTAGGTACTGAGGTGCATCTATCGTTGAGTTGTAGTTCCCATTATCTACTTTTGAAGAGGCAACAATAATGCCAAGGATATCCTGGCCTCAGATAAAGTACTGAGCTGTCAGAGAATAGAACAGGTTGTGTTTGAAACTTATTGATTGACTAATTAAATATCCATAAAGATAAGTATAATTCACCAACCTTGATTCCCGTGGCAATTGGTATTCATGCTAGGCTTGAACAGACGCATGGAGAGAACGAGTCGTCCAAGGCCGTGATCGTCTTGGCAACTTTTGACCAAGGTGGCATCCAAGCCACCCCATAATTATCAGTACAACAACTCCATTTCTCTGAGCCGCTAGGATGGGATGCTCCAAAGGACCAGTTAGGTCGGCGATGTGGTTATTATCTCCAACAAAGATGCAGATGACTTAATCCTAACGTATCAAGACGCCCTCATACAAACCACGTAGAAATATTTTTGGACCATGTCAGCCATCAACACAACACACAACCACTGAAATCAAAACCATATAATTTTCTATGGAAGATGTGCCCTACGAAACTGTTTGCTGAGTATGGTAGCTTGTTGAAACTCGTGATATATTTCAAGCAGTCTCTAAGTGTAGAACAATGACATATATTACAGGTTTGACGCATGCAGCAAATGCAACACGTGGCCTCTCCGGCGGAAGATTGCGAAGACGATTGCCGCCTGCAGAGAAGGTATAGTAAAGATTGCACCCCAGGTTGTCGTACGGGGCCTATTTTGACCGTCATTCACGAGGGAGGGCGAAAGTATAAACTCACTCGTGCAGCTACCCAAATACATTAAGAATTATTTTGTGGAACTACCAGCTTCTGAACGACCGTTCAACGGTAATCAGGGAACGAAAGCAGGAAGATGGGGAAACAATAATCTGTGGCATATTTTACGAGGTTCCGGTGTGCTTTTCAACATTCTTCTCCGTCGCACGTAAGGTAGTATTGACTGTTACTTGCCAGAAATGAGGAAATGAAATATGGCCTTGCTTGGGTCAATGAATTTCCCAATACAGCGTACAGAGCAATTTCTAGTACGCTCTACCGGACCAGTCGACTGTTCCACCGATGCCGTACTCATTCACGGGTTGAGAATCCAGACACACAATCTCCGTCGCTGCCAAACGTGTTGCCGTAGCGTAGACCGTGAATGCAACATTCGTCGGGCAGGTGTTAGACGTCCTCGAGCCGATGTTGCCGCACATCCAGTAATTGTTGGTACCTCTGGCTTCAGATCCATCTCTTTCTCGTGATCGACGGCCACTTTCATGTCTTGAGTGCTGGTTAATGAGCGGCCCTAAAATCCCACTGCAATTCTGCAGTGATGTCGAATCCAGATCTGCACTGCAACCTGAAACGCCTGCTGATTCCCTCTTTTGTGAAGCCTTGCATGTAGGCATGTCTGCAACCCGGGGGAGGTTTGTTTTGGGATTCTTGTTCACCCTGCCCCCAATAGTACTCAAGGCTGGTTCTGTGTGCGATCGAAATCAATGGAGGGGATGGCAATCTGCGACGTTGGTGTTATTCCTCTTTCATCGTTCCTATTACTGACGCAATTTGTCCTGGTGCTCTCTAATCAAAGGCTACCGGGAGACTATTCCATCGCCTCATGAGCTCTCCGGCCTCCGCCTCCTACCACCCGCTTCTTCACGGCCTGGCAGTCACCAAGTGTTTCATGCACTCGTGCTGTAATAAGGTCTCTCCAACGGGTGCGCTCCTTTGGCAATTCCCTTCTCTAAAGGACCACTTTTGTCTGTGTTCAACCGCAGAGTTGAGGAACGCAGCTGTCTTCTGTACCTTTAGCTAATAGAACATTATTTTTGCAGATATTTAATCGCCCTTCACCGATCCTCCCGCTCCAAAAAAGCTCAGCACCGAAAAATCGGCCACGCTCTGGCGGTTGGAAAAGCCAATGAGACCAGGAATCATCTTTTGCCTCGCGCGGAGCTTCGAAATCTTCGGGTGACTCTCCGGATACCCCAGCTGCTCGTAGATTTCGAGGGCTGAAGTCCAGTTGATGTGCGCCTTCGATTTTTCGCCCGTCCCCTTTTGCAGGTCGCCCATCAACGTCAGCGCCTGGGCCATCTCCTCGTCCGGGTCGTCCTCCTCCTCGGCTCTGATTCTCATGTACTCCTCGAACAACTGCTTGGCATCGGTGTAGTTGTTCTGGCGGGAGTTGAGCGAGCCCAGCTTGAAGAGAACTTGTGCCACCGATAGATGATTGTAGCCATGAATCAGCGTTCGGACGCGCAGGGCCTCCTCATACGAGACCACGGCATCGCCCAGCCGACCCGCACTTGTCTGAGAATTTCCGAGTTGTATCCAAGCGTCCGCGACCTTCGCATCGTTCGGGCCGCACTCCTCTTGGCGCACGGCCAGGACCTCGCGGTGCGTTTCGATGCAGATATCGTATTCTTTCCGCTTCTTGTACACGCTGGCGATGTTCTGCAGCGTCGAGATGACCTTGGACTTGTTTCCGATGGCGCGTCGAATTTCGAGCGCCTCGCTCAGAGGATCCAATGCGTCTTGCCCCGAGACTTTGCCCATTTTCAGCTGGAGGAAGCCGATGGTGTTCAGCGTGTCGCCGACAGCGTTGTCTGCGGGACCCAACTTTTCCTTCCGGGTGGCCAGGGCCCGACCGAGGCATTTCGATGCATCCTCGTAGTCCCCGTTAAAGATCAACGCGACCCCTTTGCTGTATTCGACCTGCGCTACGCTGAGGGAATCCGGTCCATGGAGAACGGTCCGGACCTGGATGGCCTCGCCAAAGCAAAACAGGGCGTGCTGGATCTGGCCGATTTCCTGCAGAAGCTCTCCAAGGCTAAGCAGTATTGACGCAACCAGCTCGTGCTCCTGGCCGTAAACAGCAATGGCTTGCTCCAGCGCCTGCTCGAAGTTTTCTTCCGCCGCTTGATAGCATTCAAGCGACTTCCAAAGCTTGCCGCTGAGCAGAAGGACCGATGTCAACTTTTCGTTGTTCCTCAGTTTTGCCTTCCATATTCGGTCGGACTCGGTCAGGCATTTCATGGCCAGCTGCACGCTGTCCTGCTGGCTGTAAATTGACGCCATTTCGTAGAGGGCGTTGGCCACGTCAACGTGTCCCCCGAGGAGCTTGCGTCGCTGGAGAAGGGACGTCTGAAAGTGGAGGAGGGCCGCATCAAAGTTTCCCATGGACGAATGAACGCATCCTATATCAAACTAAGGTACAGCCCCAGAATGAAGAAAGGTGTATGGTGAGAGTTGCCGTGACGCATAGAAAAAATGAACGGGCGCATCTTAGCTCTCACATGGATGCTCGCGATCTTCTCGTGCTCGCCCCCGAACAGCGTGTCGAACATGGCCAGCGCTTGATTGTAAAACGAGAGCGCCGCGTCTTGCCTCCCACGTAGCTTCGCGACGATCCCCTCGGCGTAGCATATCTCGGCGTTGTCGTGCAAGTTTCGCTGGACCTCGAGCTTCTGCAGCCGGGAGTATTCCTCGAAGCACGTGATGGCCTCATCGTGCTCGGACTGCTCGAGGTACACGTGCGCCATCTGGTAAAAGATGCAGGCCAGGCCGGGGTCGTCCTCGCCGAGGGCGGCGAGCTTCCAGTTGAGCGACTCGCCGAACGACTTCATGGCGTCGGCGAGGTGAAAGCCGCAGAACTGGGCGCACCCCCTGCCGTAGAGGGCGTTGGCAACTTCGACGGCGTTCACGTTGTCACTGGCGTAACCGATGCCCAGCACCTTCAGTGGATGGAGAGGCAGGGGCGATGTTGAGGGACGTTGGCGAGAAGTGAAAAAAATTGGGGTCTGGCACTCACCTCGCTGAAGCAGTCATGGGCCTTCTTCACCTCGCCCTTGCAGAGCTGAATGTTTCCGATCCGCAGCATGGTCTGTATCGCCGGGCTGCTCCCCATTCCGAAGAGGGACTCCCGAATCTTCTTCACCTCGTAGAACTTTTCCAGAGCTGCCAATTCGTCGAGGGAGAGCGGCGAAAGGGCGTCAGAAATAATGCTTTGTGCGGAGCATGATTCCGAGATCGAATCCCTATGCGCTTCGTGCGCAGTCTCACCTTCGTCGTAATTGCACAGGCTGTCGTGGCAGCTGGCGATCTTGTACAGCGCCTCGCTGACCTCCTGGCTCCGGTCGTCCTCGGCCAGGAGCACGATGCGCAGGCCGTCTTCGAAGGTCGAGACGGCGAGTTCGTACTTTCCCGAGTTGTAGTAGCACGTCCCGAGGTCGGCGCTGACGGATGCGACCGTCTCGTGATCTGAGTGTGGGGGCGGGTCGAATGCAAGGGTGAGGGATACGGAGCGGAGGGAGCAAAGGCGCCAAAGAGCAAAAGAGGTTCGCCACGACCCATGACGGGCATCGATGAAAAATAATGGGCGCAGTGCGCAGGCCGAGCGACGCGGACTCAACATGCGCGACGAAAACGGCCGAACTCACCTTCGCCGAAGAGCGCCCTCCTCATGTTCCTCTCCTTCGCGAACCAAATGGACGCGGCGAGGAAATCTCCCCTCCGCTCGTTCAGCACTCCCAGGGCGTGCACGACCACGGCGGACTGCAGGTGATCCTCCCCCTCGAACTCCCCGTCGCAGATCCTCAGCGCCTCCTCGAGGTGGGACTCCGCCGACCTCTGCCCTCCCTGTCGTTGGGTCGCCGCGCCGCCGTTCGGTCCTTCGAGCTCCTGCGACGCCCGCGTGACTCCGAGGCTGTAGTGCGTCCTCGCCACGACGAACGAGTCCCCCAGCAGCTCGGCCCTCACCCCCAGGGCCATGGACAGCGACTGCGCCGCGTCGTCGTACAATCCCGCGCGGCTCAAGATGCTGCCAGCCTCGAACATGGCCGAGGCGAACTTGAGGCTCCGCGGCGGCGTCGGCGCCGATGTCCCGTCGGTCCCTTGGGCGAGGAGGAGGACCCGCGCGGCCTCCCGGAAGCAGTCCACCGCGCGCCGCGCCTCGCCGAGCACGGAGAAGAGCATCCCCTCGGTGCTCAGGATGCTGGCCCTCGCTCCGACGTCGTCGGGGTTTTTGCGCTTCTTGTACAGGCGCAGAGCCTTTTGGAAGTGGTCCACGGCCTCGAGCGGATTCTGCATCTCGACTAGTACGGCGCCGACGGCGTACCGAACGGAAGCGACGACCGACGTCGCGTCTCCAGCCTCGTCGTCGTCCTCGAGCAAGGTCAGGGCCTTCTCGTACGCCTCGAGCGAGCTCTCCAGCTCTCCCCGGATCTGCCTCCCGAAGCCCAGGCCCATGTACGCGCGCGCCGCGACGGCCCGATCTCCGCCCTCCCACACCGCCTCCTCGTCGAACTCGGCGTCGTCGTCGAAGTCGAAGTGGCCGAACTTCACGGCGTCGATGTAGGCGTTCAGGGCGAAGTCGAGGTCGTCCCGTCCGTCGTCCCCGGCCTCGGCCGCGGGGTCGATGAGGTCGAGGTCGATCCCGTCGGAGGTCCGGCGCGCGGTCATGCTCTTGCACGAGGACTCGAGGTGCAACGCCACGTCGTCGGCCAGCCCGGAGGTCTGGTAGGGATCCAAGCTCGCGGCCTCGTCGAAGACGTCGTCGACGGACATGCTGCCGTCGTCCTTGCGGCTTCGGAGGGAGGATCGCCGCGGCATGCTCTGCACGGAGCCGGCGCGCGACGAGGCGTCGTCCCGCTCCATGCGATCGTGTTCCAGGAAGTGTCGCGGGACGTGGTTCGTCTTCTCCCTGTCGTGGACGACGCCCGGGGCGGCGGTGGTGACGGCGACGGCAGCAGCTCGTTCTGCGGTGTCTCCCTTTGAAACGCCTTCGCCGGAAATCTGCGGCGACCCGTTCCCAGGACTTTCACATCGCTCCTCCCCTGGATTGCTCTTTGAGGAGGTCTGGACCGCAGAGCCCGAGGCGTGCAAGCCCTCGTCCTCTTCGCCGTCCTCGCCCGCCCCCCCACGCTTTCCCTCGAGCCGTTCCTGCTCCTCGAGCTGCCGTCGCACGAGCTTCTTCACCGCCATGCCGTGCGTGGGAGAGGCCAACGAGTCCAACGACGAGAAGGAGTCGTCTCGCTTCAGGGCCTTCTGGAAGACGGGCGACGCGAACGAGTCGAGCGACGACACCTCCGAGTGATCCGTCCTCCGCCGCGCGCGGGCGCCGCGAGACCGGGACCCGCGCGAGCGGAAGGAGCTCCGCGATTGGAAGGAGCCGCGGGATCGCTCGCTGGCCTCCCGCTCGAGCGGGAACTGGGTGGGGACCCTGTGGACGCGAAGGGCCAACAGATCCTGCTGCTGCTTCGCGGCGGCGGCCGACGGGGCAGCGCCGTCAAGTGTGTTTCTGGCTTCCGGACGAGACGTGGCACCGTCATCCTGCGCTAAGACTCCAGGCGCCCTCGATTTGGGAGCCCCCGGAGCCTCGTCCGTCGTTTTGATGGAGCTTTTCCCAGAGGGACGTCCTGTCTGGCTTCCTCCGTTCGCTCTCTGCGATCTATCGAAGACATCCCCCAACCGACTTCTCCGCTCGCCTTGCGCCGCGGCGGCGCCGAGGTCGTCCCCTTCGTCGCTCTCGAGGCCGCGGATCTCCCGCTCCAGCTCCTCCATCTTTCGAAGCGCGCTCTCGAACCTCGCCGCGGACGACTCCTCGTGATTCGTTCCCGTCGACGCGTCAACGCTCCCATCGGACTGAGCGGCCCTCGCCGTCGTCGCGTGGAACGGAGGAAGAGGGAAAGGATCGCTGCCGCTGTCCTTGATCTCGCGGATCATCCGCCGCGCCTCGTTCGTCCTTCGAAGGGCGCTGTCGAAGCCCGGCGACCGGGAGGACGCCCCAAACGACCCCGCCGAAGCCGGAGACCGGGACTCCGACGCCGAGTCGCGATCGCGATGCGAACGGTCGCGGCTCGACCTCGATCGACGGCTCCCGTGGCTCCACTTCTTAACATAGGCCAGGACCGCAGGGTCTCCGCCGGAGCTCTTGAGGTCTTTCAGAGCGCGCTTGGCCTCGTGCGTCCTCCGGAGGGCGTCGCCATAGCTCCCGGACGACGCGCCGCCCAAGGAGCCGACGGAACGGACCTGGCTCTCGTCGGCGTCCCAGACGACGCTGTCGCAGGCGTGGGACTCTCCCGAGCTCGCGCTTCGTCCCGACTGGTCGACGCCACCCCCGCCTGATCCGTGGGACGCTCCTCCCTTGGTGGGAACAAGAACAGCACCGCTCCTTCCAACCCGCGCGTGGCCAGCTGGCCGATATCGGTCCAAGGCTGGAGAAACATCTTCCTGCGATCTCTCGCCAGATTTCTCCCTGTCGGCGACGGCGGCATCGGCGACGGCGGCGCCGCGGTCTCGGCGCGCGGCCGTCCGAGCGAGGGACTCGGCGTCCTTCATGGAAAGCGCCAGGAGATCGTCCTCCTGGGACGAATCCCCGACGATTGAGTCGGAGTTCTCGTCTTCCTCTTCGTCGTCATCGTCGTTGTCATTGTCGTTGGCGGCAGCAGAACCAGCGGCACGGCCGTTGCGGCGAACAAGATCCGAAGCCGATCGGGCGCCCCGGGCAAGGGACGCGGCGTCCTCCATGGATAGGGCTGACAGGGCGTCTCCGTCGTCGTCTCTGTCGTCGCCGTTGCTGACGCCAACGACCTCGCGCTGCATCGTGATGTGTTTAGGAGAAAGATGGGAGGGCAAGAGTGTGTCAGTTGTGAGGGAAGTGTGTATGGGTGACTGTTCTGGCAAGCTGCCCAAGTGAAGTCAAGCCAAGCACTGAGCCGACAAGTCAAGTTAAACAAAGCCAAGTCAAGTCGACCCCCACGCCGCCCAAGTGAAGCCAAGCCAAGCCGCTGAGCCGAGAAGACGAATCAAGTCGAGCAAAGCAAAGTCAAGTCAACCCCCAAGCTGCCCGAACGAAGTCAAGCCAAGCCGCTTAGCCAGTAGTCAAGTCAAGTCTGGACAAGCCCCAAGCCAGCTAAGCCTAGTCAAGCCTAGTCAAGACAAGCCAAACCTAGCCAAGCCAAGCCGCTGAGCCGCTGAGCCGCTGAGCCGCTGAGCCGAGAAGACGACTCAAGTCAAGCAAAGCAAAGTGAAGTCAACCCCCAAGCTGTCCGAGCGAAGTCAAGCCGAGCCGCTGAGCCAGTAGCCAAGCCCCAAGCCAGCTAAGCTTAGTCAAGTCAAGTCAAACCAAGCCGAGCCAAGCCAAGCTAAGCCGAGAAGACGAGTCAAGTCGAGCAAAGTGTCCAAAGCGAAGTCAACCCCCAAGCTGTCCGAGCGAAGTCGACTCAAGCCAAGCCGCCGAGCGGCGCAATCGAGTCGAGTCGATTCAAGACGAGCCACGAGACGGGTCGAGCCCCGAGCGAGACGGGGGTCGGGGATCCGATTTTTTTCGGCCGATTTTTTTTTTCCGAAACTCACCCTCGGGGGATCGACGTCCGCCTCGTCGTCCCCATCCCTGTCGCCCCCTCCCTTCCTCGCCCGCTCCCGCGCCGTCGCGGGCGGCGACCCCAGCGACGACACGGGGCTGGGCCAGTCGACCGGATCGTCCTCCTCCGACGTCTCGTCGTCGCCGTTCCGCGGCCCTCCGTTGTCGTCCTTCTTCCCCGACAGGTCCGAGTTGGAGATCCGTCGTTGGAACGACTCCCGCACCGTCGCGGACTTGAAGTCGTTCACCAAGCTCGATCGGACGAAGCGCTCGGACGACGAGGATTCCGAGGAGCTGAGGTTTCCCTCGGATCGGACGAGGCGCTGGCTCGAGTGCTGGGCGAACTCCGCGAGGCGTCGGACGAGGGGATCGTCGGCCGACGTCGCGGCGGCGGCCGCCGTCGTCGCCTCTTCCTCCTTCGCGGCGTCGATGGCCTCGGTCAATTTCTCCACCTTGAACACTCGGCGTCCGTGGGACGACGCCGCGGACACGTCGAGCGACTCCGGGTGGGTCGGGGCGGCGCGCGCCGCCGGGACGGCGGGGAGGGCCGCACCGTCGGAAGGCGCGTCGGGGTCGGACTTCGCGGACGACGCCCGGGTCGACGCCGCGGTTTCCGCCGTCGGCGTCCTCTTCGGCGGCGCGTCGTCGTCGTCCGCCGACCCTCGCGAGGTCCGGGACTCGTCCGACCCGTCCGGGGACTTGCGGGAGCTGCCGCGAGAGGTGTCCGACTCGGTGGGAGGGGCGAGGACGTCGTCTCCGGCCTCGATCGAAGCCGCGACGACGTCGCCGAGGTCGACTACGTCGAGCGTCGCCTCGTCGTCGGGGGGGAGGAGCTTCGGCGACTCCTCCTCCTCCTCGCTGGGGGAAGGCGGCTTCCATCGCGACGCCAGTTCCTCCCCGGGCAGATCGAGTTCGACGGACTTCTCGGAGAAGTCGACCGGATCGATCCGGCGCGGCCGCCTCGTCCCCGAGAGCCCCGCCCCGCGCTCCATCTGGGACGACCCGTTTTCCTCCTCCTCGGCCGAGCCCGCCGGCGCCGTCGGTCGGTCCGTCGAATCCTCCTCCGGCTCGGACGGAGGCGGGTCGCCCCCGCCCCCGCCCCCGGCTACGGCGAAGGAGCTCTCCCAGAACCCCGGCCCGCCGCCCCCGGCGGAACGGAACGAGCCGTCGAGGAACCGCCGTCGAAAGAAGCCGGGATGTCGTCCCTCGGGGTTGGTCTGCGCGGACAGTTCCCCCACGGACTCGTCGCAGTTCGGCGGCAGCGGATGCAACGCCGCCGCCGAAGAAGCGCTCCGGCCGAACCACGGCACCCGATAGTCCGGGGCGGTCTGGGCCGACATCCCCCCCACCGAGCCCGCCACCGAGCCGCTCACGGACTCCCCCCCGTCCGCGCCCGCCCCGTCGTCGTCCGATCGGTGCTCTCGCTGGCCGCTCTGGAACAATCCGAAAAATCCCCCCCCTTTCCGACGCTGCTCTCTCCTCCGCTCGGCCTCTTCCGCCCGCATCGCCGCGGCCGCCCGTCGCTCCTCGGCCTGTCGCAATTGCGTCCGCTGCTCCAGCTCCCTCCCGCCGCCGTCTGAGGAGTCTCCGGTCTGATTCCTTCCCCAGCGACGCACCCGATCGGCCAATTCTCCCCCGCCCCCCGAGGAGGCCGTGGTCCGTCGTCGCCCCCAGCGATCGGGCATTTCCACGCTCACGTTCTCCTCCTCGCCTTCTTCCTCGAGTTCTTCGAGGGGGACCGACGCGTCCTGCGACGGGTCCCGCGATCGCAAGTCTCCCTCGGTCAGGTCGAACACGTCGCCGCTTCCCTCCTCCATGCGGTCGCCTCCTGATGCCCCCCCGTAACGACGGTCCCCGCCGACCGGATCCCGTTCCGCCGCGGCCTCCGGCCTCGTCCGTCGCCGCTCGGACGAGGAGGCGGCGGCGCGGGATCCCTCCGATCCGCGAGACGAGCGAGAGGTCGTCGACGAGCTCAGGGGTCGATCGTCGCGACTCCCCCCGCGACGACGGGGCTCGCTGCGACGCATGGGATCCTCGAGGAGCTGGTCGTACAGGAGCTGGTGGACGAGGTCGTCGTCGGGGAGGCCGGCGCCGGGCGAGAGGGACTGCTGAGGTTGGGGCCAGTCGATGCCGTCGCCGTCGTCGTCGTCGCGTCGCCGCGGCCGATCGTCGTCGTCGACGAGCGGTGGTTGCGGTTGCGGTTGTTGCGGCCGATGTTGTTGTTGCTGCTGCCAACAATTTTCGTCCTCATCCTCATTGCTGTCATCGTCATCATCATCGTTGCTGTCATCATCGTCATCGTCATCATCGCCATCGTCATCCCCGTTCATCAGCCCTCGCTCCCTCAGGACCGTGTCGAACTTCTCCGGCCGATACCGTTCCCCCCGCGGCCGGTACTGCTCCTGGTCCAGCGAGTCCATCAGCGAGCCGAGCTTCTGCGTGAACGAGCTCGCGACGCTGGAGACGATGGACGCCTTGTGCCGGTCGGACGAGTCGTCCTCCCCGCGAGGGTTTCCGGCCGAAACGGCGCCTCTTTCGCCTCCCCTTCTTCGATTGACGTCGGCGATGCCCTCCACGGGGAGGTCTCCCTCCCCCGCGTCCACCCCGCCGTCGTCATCAACGCTTTCTGACAAGCTCGCCGCCGAGCTCTCCTCGGAGTGGGGCACCTTGACGCTGACCATGCTGGTCCCGCTGCACCCCGACGCGAACGAGGCCCGCTTGCTGTGAAAATTGCGTTCGTCCCCCGAGTCGGAAGTCACCTTTTCCAACAGGGCGAGTACCTCGACTTCCATCGCGGTCTCGAGGGGGGTGGAATCGCACGATCGGTCGTCTCGCAGGCCGGCGGCGCCGGCGCCCGGGAGGCTGCGATGGGGGGCGCTCTGGTGGCTGCGTCCCCCGAAGCTCTGGAAGCTGCGGTGGCTGGCGTGACTCCGATGGCTGGCGTGACTCCTCGACGAGTTCCTCCACGGATCCGCCGGGGGCATTTCTTCTTCGTCGTCGCCGTAGAGGTCTGCATAGGAAAACTTCACCGACGACACCGACTGACTCTGGCTGGTTTGGCTCGTCCGGCTGCTGCTCAGCGAGTGGGCGGAGTGGTGCGAGTCCCGCCGCTCGAACCGGCGCTCGTCGGAGCCCCGCCGATCCAGCAATCGTTCCAGCGGTCCCGATCGCTCGGGGGCGGGACGGGGCCGGTGGTAGGGGTGGGGCAAGGCGTTTCCCCCGGCGGGCCGTTGCGGCGACGTCGGCGAGGGCCGCTGCCGCTGCTGCGGGGAGCGGCGCCTTCCCGCCGGCGTTCGCGAGAGTTCGTGCGGCGACTGCGGCGGCGGCGGACCTCCGTTCCGCCCTCGGCTCGGCCCGTTCGGGACCCGCTCCCGCGCCCGCGGCCTCTGCGCCGCCTGCGCCTGCGGTCGCGGCCGCCGCCGCGCCTCCGTTCGAATTGGAATCGGAGCGACGCGGGCTCGTAGCGCGCCGCCGTCCGTCGGGCCGTCGTCGTCGGCGCGGGCCCCCCACGCGTCGTCGATGTCGTCGGGCGTCGCGGAGCTGGAACACGTCGCGGCGCTGCCGTGGGTCCCGCGCTTGCGGTACGGAGCCGACGCGCCGCCGGCCGAGCCGCGGGCCGAGGAGGAGGAACCGCTTTCCCTCCCGCTCCTCCTCCCGCCGCCGCCGCCCCCGTTCCTCGTCGCGCTCCCCCGAGGGGAGGAGGGGAGGTCGTCGCCGTCGCGGCGGCTCGGCATGGTCCGATTCGTGGGCCGCCGATCCCCCTCTCGCCTCGCCCGGGCCAGGCCGAGGTTGGGGAGGCAGGGCCGGGCGGGGGGGCGGGAATCTTTTTGATTCAAGGGTCGGGTTGGGGGGGGAGGGGCACTCTCCAAC
>JALLPA010000965.1:0-12351 GCA_036939895.1 Thalassiosira exigua
TTATCCGTTGAAAACTCGCAATAATCGGTCTGAAAAACCTAAAAGGAGAGTTTATCGGAACAGAGGGAGTAGCTACAAGCTTCGTAACAACAGCTAAAAACTCCAAATTATTTGGTGTGGAAGAGCTCACTCACTCGGTGCTACCTACTCTCAGTGCAGTCTCAGTGAAGGTGAAGGGCGAACGCGAAGGCCACACCATCATGCTCCCCCCGCGCCGCCGCACCCTCCCCCTCCCCCTCCTCCGCTCTCTCCTCCTCCTCCTGATGCCCCCGCTGCCGTCGTCGTCGTCGCTGGCGTTCGCCCTCTCCGCATCCCCCCCCTCCCCGGCCTCGGCCGACGTCGCCGTGGTCGGGTGCGGCGTCCTCGGCTCGTCCCTCTGCCGCCAGATCCTCTCCTCTCCCCACTTCGCGTCGCGGACCATCGTGGGCGTCACCAAGACGGAGGGGCGGCACGAGGCGCTGCGCAAGGCGATCCTAGGGGAGGACAACGGTGGAGGAGGCGACGACTCCGATCGATTCCGCCTGACGACGATGGACGATCTGTTGGCCTCGCCGACGGGGGAGGGACGGACCTTCCGAGACGTGGTGTTCTGCGCCCCCCCGTCGGGGTTCGACGATTATCCCTCGGCCGTGCGCGACGCCGCGACGGAACTCTGGGCCGGATCGGACTCGGGGGGGTCCTTCGTCTTCACCTCGAGCGGGGGGGTGTACGAGGGCGCGGACGGGGAGACCGTCGACGAGACGCACCCCACGCTGGATCCGGAGGCGAATCCCCGCCAGGGGAGGATGGTCTACGCCGAGCGGGAAGCGGTGGGCGCGGGAGGATGCGCGCTGAGGCTCGCGGGATTGTACACCCTCGAACGAGGGGCGCACAACTACTGGCTCGAGAGGTGTCAAGAATCGGGGGTGCAGGGTAGGGAGGACGGGATCGTCAACCTCCTCCACTACGACGATGCGGCGTCCGCGTGCCTTGCGGCCCTGGCGGCAGGACCGGCGGTGACCTCCGGGAAGACGTTCTTGATCAGCGAGGGCAATCCCACGACGAGGAAGGGGATCTGCGAGAGCGCGTTGAAGCACGATAGGTACGCGGGGTACGCCATGCCCAAATTCAATGGTGGGCCGGGCGATCCGAGAGGGAAGATTTACGACGGGACCAAGACCAACGAGGCGCTGAAGTGGAAGCCCGTCTACAATTCTTTCGATGAGTTCATGACGTGCTCATGATTGCGTGAACGTACTCCTTTGGAAATTTGGAGGGAACCAGCTACATCAATGGCCGCTGCTTCAGGTCTAAAACCAAAATAATGGTGCCGCGGACAACGTTGCCCGGGCATTGTTGTTAGCTAAGAGAATGCTTAGGTAGAGAAACCATTGCTAGACGAGTACGGGAAAGGAGGCTTCTATTCAATGATGGCGTTGAAAATGCCGATGCCCTTCTCTCGGCCGAAGCCTGTTCATGTAACAGTGCCTTGTCAATTGTCAGGGAGTCCAAATCTTCTCTCCCAAGTAAACAAGCTCTTCCCTACGAAGTGATCATCTACGCTTCAACCCCTCAAATTTATGCCTCGCGATGTTCGCATTCCTCCTATTGTCTGCACTAACGGGTGTCCTCGGCATGACGGTAGTCCGCTTCGGCTTGATCCCAGAGCGGATCCTCTCGAGGTTCATATCCTCCTCCTTGTTCTGCAGGATCTGGTCGGCGTCCTGCCCGAACAATTCCGTCCGCCTGTCCTCGGCGTCGATCTCGTCCTCGGGGGACAATTCGACGTTCTCCGGGTCCAGGTAGTGGGCGAGCCGGCGGCGACGGCCCTGGGCCACCTTCGTCATCTTGGACTCGACTTTGGGGAAGTCGTGTAGGAGCGTGAGGAGGCTGTCCTTTCGGATGCGGTAGAGCATGCACTGAGTCTTGGATTTCGCCGATGCCGTCCGTCGCACGCCTAGCAGTACAGAAACGTCACCGAAATACTGCAGTGTTGACAATGACGCAATAAGAACGACTGGATTACTTAGAACGCAAAGAAAGAGGAGTGATCATTGATTCAGCACTCACGCAACCATCTCCAATGGCGAGATACGACGAGCACTTGGTGGAGGAAACATAAATCTCGACGACTCCGCTGCAAATGAAAAACATTTCGTCCCCTGTTGTGTGCTCCCTCAATATGACTTCATTGGCAAAAACTATCGTGGGATCGATTATGCAGGATATATCCTTCGCAAAGTCCTTGCACGATGGAGTAGAGAGAAGCGGCACCTTTCGGCATATGTCGCGAGCGGTGAATTGCTTGATCTCGCGCCGAAGTACCGGCGACAAGAAATCGAATATTTCGTCCTCTTTGTGAA
Source organism: Thalassiosira exigua (assembly GCA_036939895.1). NCBI lineage: Eukaryota > Bacillariophyta > Thalassiosirophyceae > Thalassiosirales > Thalassiosiraceae > Thalassiosira > Thalassiosira exigua. Next base: position 2,343 of record JALLPA010000965.1, read on the forward strand.
GTTTCCCGTCGGAAAATTGCAGGTAGAAGTAGTCCTTCACCTTCTCTCTCATGGAGGCGGGAAGTTTCTTGGTGCGCATGTAATCGTCGATCCGCAGCAGGTGCTCGTCAAACTTTCGGCTGGATTGGTTCGCCGTTTGCAAAATGGACGAGATGGACGAAATAAGCAGCGAGTAGAATATGGCACCGAGGTAAAGACAACCGAGAGTGATCCAATATTCGATGGTGCACCAATCTGACAAAGCATCGCACGNGACAAAGCATCGCACGAAACATTCGTGAACCTGAAAAACAGTGGAGACGATGAGCTGGAAAAGCACTGATATCACAAAAGGAGGTAGCCGCCCATCACTTACGGTGGAGTCTCAAACCCGATCATTATCATTTGCGCCAGTGCTTTGAAGAACGACCAGCTCCATTGGATGTAAGGCCTTTCGTTTTCAAGCCCAGCATACACAACCCAGCTATCGGGCGGGAAGTCGTGTAGCCCTACCAAGAGGAAGTTGAAGCATCCAATCCAATGAGCTAAGATCATTGCCCCAACTCCAAGTCTCAAAAGCTTGGTGAAACCGTCGGATATGCGGAATTGCAGTCTCTCTTCGACCAAAAGGACCACTCGTTTTATATGCAAGAACAACCTGTTGATTCGAAATAGTCGGAACAACTTGGCCATACGGAGAAGCTTCAGCATTTTCAGCGATTGCTTTGCTCCAGTTACTGTGCCTCCGACGGAGTCCACCCCAGCCTGCATATTGACGAGAAATGGGGTCAGATAATCGAGAACAATTTGTCAACTATAATCCAAGAGTACTTACACCCTTCAGTATCAAGTCTAAGGGGACACTGCTGCAAAAGTCTGTCACAAAAAAGCCCTTCAGATAGTTCATGCGAACCATTTCCGCATTCATGATAATGGCTTCATTCTCGTCAACATATCCAGTGCAAAAGTTCTTGCACACGTCGAGCAAAAATATGAAGTCTACCGCGAGATTCATCCCGAAGAAGTACTCGTTGAGCTCCTCCCACCCGAGAGACAATGGCATCGTCACAACCGTCAGAAGTATTAGCGAAGATACGAGAATATCCCACGAAGCATGGAAATTGCTCAACGGGTGTATCATCCACATATCTTCACCGATGATGCTGTTCTCGATCTTCTTCTGATGCGCAATGAGTACGTTCTTGGCAAGCTGAGACATGCGGTGATTGTATGTAAGTTGGCCACCCTTCCCTAATCCGGTCGAGGTCTTTTTCATCATTTCGGTAAACTCGTCCATGTCGATTTGCCCGTCCCCATCCATGTCGACCTCGTTCATCATTTTCTCTGCAAGCTCAAGGGAAGACAGACCGTCCAGATTCATTTCACCGTGTTCAACCATCATCTCTATCGCTCTGACGACTTCCTCCTTCTGCAGGAATCCATCTCCATTTTCGTCAATGATTCGGAACGCCTCCCTTGCAGTCTACAATATGGCAAAACACAAGCTCACGCAGTTAGCCCAGCTACCAGTACCAGACAAGGAGGTGGCATAGTACTCTCTTACCATTTTCCACGTCCCTTGCTCGCTGCCTTTTCGCGGCTTGGGTGGCCTTGAAAATCTCAGCCGCCGGCCACTACCAGTTTCAATATCTTCATTCTGTGGATGGACAGCTTTTTGTCGGAGAGAAAAGAATGAAGCACTGCCTTTAGTTAGTAGACCTGTGCCTGTGCTTGGTCTGGGCAGACTGGGTCTGTGTACCTATGTTTTGTAGCAAGTTCGCATACGTGTGAGCGTATAAACAGAAAAAAGGATTCGATTGCTCTACCAAGATCGACCTACTCCAGGTCCCGTTGCATCCATAGGTATGACACATGGCGTCGAGAGCCTTCGCTGTGGAGGCTCGTCGACGGCGTTGGTCCCACTTGGCTGGCTTTGGGTTTCTGGCCCAGTGGTTGTCTCGTGCAACGGTAACGATGGCGACTTTGGTGACGCATCATTCTCCGAGATTGATCCAACCTTACTCGCCTCTTCAGGGGCAATATTGGATGGTAGCTTCTCTTTGATCGATTTTGCAATTCTTACAATCTGATCCAAGCTGACAAGTGTCGATTCCACCTCATCGTTCGTGAGTGGCTTCCTGCCATGCCTGCTGGTGTAATTCACCAGCTCCAGTGTCGCCAGAGATGCTTTTATTCCATCATCAATCGCTATGGAATGGCGATGATGGATGTTGGCCGCCATTCTTTACCCATCTTCACCCTTCGCTTGGCATCACTTCCATAACAGCACCAACGCACAAGGTCGTTCGCCAACGAAAATGGGTTTTCTCACACAAATCTCGACGCTGTTTTAACGAAATAATAATAATTTTCGCGCACCCTACCCTACTCAACTCAACAGGCTACGCCATGTCCATGCACAACAATTGAACTATTAATTGATATCTGGAGCTCGCCGAGAGCGCCAGCCGCGTTTCATTATGGAAAGTGTAAGTCAACCTAACTTGAATACGTCCGATTTATCCTCGCGGCCACAGCATTCTACTCGGTGTGGGTAAAGAGGATCATTAGATGACGAGTGCCTCTTATGATGTCGACCCCGCCATGCACCAAATTTCCGGGATGAATGAGGAACTCCCCAAACTCCAATCTTGAAGAGAAGGTGTGGAGCGGTGTTAGTTTCTATCAGGTACTCTGTCAAAGATGAAAGAATGCTACCCAAGGCTTACCTCACTGTTGTATTCGCATCTGGAAAGTATGTTCTGAGGAAGTGGTTTAGACTCGGTTAGTTCCTCACACCAATAAACAGTGGTAAAATGCAACTATCCTGTCGCTCACCCTCCGCCGACGTACGAGTCGGATCGAGAAAGCATGATGTTGGCTGTCAAGTCACACTTGTCGTGATGGAGCTCAACACCAGTGTGTGTAGAGCCATCTTCAGCTGAATATTTCAACACGTGCGGCTGGTTTCGATCAATTCGAACAGAATCAACCTCGTAGACTCTTTCAATGTAGCGCTTGATATAATGTATTATCGGCCGGGAAGCTTCATACATTCCTGGAACATCCCGAAGGGCAATGTCCTGCTTCGTGAGTGAGTAAAGATAGGTCCTAGTTCACCGAGTTGGCGTGGCAGTTGTGAGACAAGTAAGAAATCATGGCATTAGAAAGAGCGTCAAAAGCAACGTACATCCATCCTGTTGCCAAATTGGTAGCATGATCATGGCACCCCTCAACGATCTGGTCCAACAGAGGAAGCAAATGGTGAGGAAGCCGGAATCTGTATATTTTCAACGAAGGATGTCCGACAACGCTGTGGTCTGGGGTGATAGCTGGTGTACCCGGTATGGTCGCTGCTACCTGGCGGTTGTGTATGCGTCTAGACTGGGTTGGGAAGACAGACCTCCCATTACTCAAGTCCATTTTGCCATCTCCTTTTTTGTTGCGTCCCGATTCATGACAGTAGGTAGGGTCGTCTTTTGCTCTGTCATCATAATCGAACCGCGATGAAGTCCAGGGCCTGCATGGAGACCAATAGTCTGCGCTTGAACTCAATGGATGCTGGTTTGAGCCATCCTGGCGCCCGCGAGCAGATTTGTCATCGCTGCAAGAGCAGTCTCTCCTACATCCACAAGAGAGGAATTTGCACATCTTCTTCTTGTTTTCGTCCACTGTTTTGATGTCTGCAATGGGGTCCGCCAACAAGGTACGATAAATATGAAAAGACCCCTCGCTCCCGAATCTACCGCCAACGACAATACATCAACGAAGGGATTTTAAGTCAAAGGCTCGGATTGGATTTGCAACGGTGTCGCGTGTTTATTGTGGAGAGAATACTCTGGGATGCCCTCCCTTCGGTTGCCGGCCGTGAACAATGAAACCTCCACCTCGCGCCGACCTTGGGACGAACGACCTACTTGACCTTCATCGCGTGCATTCATGCCCTGCATGCCCTTTTCCTCGTCCGCTCTTATCTTCCCTGGATCACTGGATCGCACTCTTCCAGATTCAGTCGCGAGGTTTGGTCGCGAGGTTGGATGCAGTTTTTGTACTCCATCTGCGATCAACGTCGCGAGATACTGCCATCCAGTATGTAGAAGTAGGTACAGGTTCTACATACAAAGTCGCGACTTGAAGTTGTATGGAAATGTGCAAGCAGATACGAGATTTCTTCCTTTTGAACTATGATGTTTCTTCGAAAGAGGGTCAACCTTTAGGTCAACAAAAAACTTCTCCCTTTTGAGGTGGAATCGAGTGGAACTTCTTCTCATGCACAGCACAGGCAACCATCATCCTTGCATCGGTATGTAGTACATAATTCCACTTTTCATCATGCATGCAGAACGAAAAATCAAACAACTGTGTGGTGCTTTTCATTTCTATTCTTATCGCATTATTCATTAGTATCTCACAATACTTCGCGTCCTATAGATTGACGGTTTATCGAGTTTTGGACCATATATATGTAGATGTAGTAGTATCTTCATTTTCATTCCGGACATGGACTCTGACATTGTTTGTCCTACGACAATATTGAGAGGCATTGTATGACATGTTCTCAACATTATTCTTGCCTGCATATCTTCTCCGGAAGATATGGATTTGAGCCATATCATCGTAAACAACCCCTAGCCTTGTCAAGAGAATATTGTCTACGTGCTCTTTCTGTATTGTTAAAGTCAAAGTATGACCCATACTTATAGCTGCCAGCTGTTGCATCCATAAGAGGAGGTCCAGCCCAATTGGATTCACAAGTCACATAAAAGTTTTAAAAGTGTCTAGCTGAACCAGTCTCTGCGTACTTCTAGCGTGGATACTTTTGTCGCACATTTTTTACTTAGCAAAATAGTATAGTGTTTCGTCGGCCTACCTTTGCGACTCGAGTGACCCCCTAGAACTCTACGAATCGAAAAACTAAGAAGCTCTACCATAGCCTCAAGTCATGTAGTAATGATAGAAACCATCAGTTTGAACATTGTCCCCGATGGCACCGTTTATTCCCATTGTATGGAGAGGCCCCCCCATTGATCACGGTTGGCTTTCTCCTGAGACGAATTGTTATGTCTTTGACTCTAAGTAGGTACTAACGCCCGCCACCTGCCATCAAGATGTGATGAGCGACAAGAGATGATACACGAGACCACACACAACAACAACCAGAACATCACTGGCGGCTGCTACAGCGGCTTCTATCTTTTGCTGCCAGATGACGGCGCTAGGTAGCCAAGGATTAAGGTCTCTCCTGAGAGCTCTTGTCCTTAGCTACCGGTTTGATAGCAGCAACTTTTGTTCTGCACTTTACTGGTCGACAAAACGGCCACTAACTAAAACAGCTCTTTCCAAATACGAAGGCATTGGAGTAACGCTCTGTAAATAGTTAGCTAAAACTATAGGTTAAAGTTTAGAGGCAAAACCGCCGAGCTACCATGTAATAATAGAGTTTGTTTAGATTCTTTCATTGCTCCAAAAAGGCTGAATCGCACGTTAAGTGTGACGACTGCCATGGCCTTTGGCGGCCGGAAAATTAGTTCTGACTCCGCTGTATAATTTTTGAGGGGGGTTGAGGTGGAATAAAATACCACACAAGTCGCTCCGGGGAAATCATTACGGATCTAGCTATTCATTACTCGGTGCTCTCATCGTGGCACCTTCTGTTGGAGCAGGGCTGCTTTACACAGGCAAGTGTAAAGATTCCTCGAAGCTCAGAGCTGCTAGACAGCAAGGGCAGCTTGGTTGAGCTGCTTTATTATGGTGGGAACCTGAGTTATCTGCGTGGAAATCGCGTAGGTAAAGCTGGTGGTGATGACGAGCTGATCCTTGGGTGGAGGAGCATGCTTGAGAACGAATGGAAGGGAAATATTGCGGCTGGGGCCGCGTAAACTGCACGAACAGCAAGAGTATATGAGCTCTGTAAGAGCACACTCTTTACTAATGATATTCGTTATCAACTGTGTAATAGGGGTGTCATTTTCTATCGGCGCGTAGGCGTAGGCGTAGGCGTAGGCGTCGGCACTGGCGACCGCCCTGGGACCGCGGTGAAACCATCAAAACGGTGTATTGCTAACACCTTCACTGCCGCCACTTTATACTTTAATGGACATATCAAAACAGATTCGCCTTTCTCTGCAAGTAAATGGTATGCCGAGAGTCATTGTGAATGGGTACGCATTGCCTCTGAGTCATTGCAAACTACTTGAGAAATCTCAGTAGCAACGTTGTTGAGCTTTCTTGGGTGCCCACATGACTACATTGAATGACTTGATGCCTGAACAGTCAAATGACAACAACAACATTAACTCATTTGTTATCAGTTAGAGATCTCTGCTCAGTGAGAGGCTTCGCTGCAAAGCCATTTTTGCAGCAGGTTTATTAGAGTTCTCAATGGCTTCATAGTTCTCAATGGCTTCCAATGTGTCTCACACTACTTGTTGGGTGCTACTGGCAAGATTGTTGGGCTTTCTCTTCTACCTACCAGTCTACCTTGCATCATTTTATGTCAGGACAACCCATTGAACCAGCTCATTTTCAATCCTAGTCTGTCAACTCAACCATTCACTTCAAGGCTCTGCATGGTAAGTCACGGATCGATGATTATCAATTGCTTCTGATGTGTTCCCAACCACTTCTACTTTGATGTCATGATAAAGTTTTCTGGGCTCCCTCGACAGACTATCTTGGACTTACTAAAATAGCTAATGTCAGTCAAAGCCAGCCAAACTAGCCTTTCTCTGCAAGTAAATGGTATGCCCAGAGGCATTGTGACTGGGTACTCATTACGTCTTAGTTATTTCAAACAACTTGAGAAATATTAGAGACAAGTTTGTTTGTCTTTTTTTGGTGTACCGGGATACCTGCTTACATTGAATCACTTGATATCTGAACATTCAAATGACATCAAAAACAAAAAAACTACAAATAATCTTAGGAAATGCACAGAAACCATCATCTAGACAAACGGATCTTTCTTTGTCACCAACTGGCACCTTATCCGCTGCAGCGAGAAGGAAGCAGAGAGTAAGCTGCTGTCCCAGATAAAATATGCCTATAGGAACAACAACAACGATGACAACAACAGCAGCTCATTTGTTATCTGTTGGAAATGTCTGATCAGGGAGAGGCTTCTCTGCAAAGCCATTTTTTCAGCAGGTTGATCAGAGTTCTCAATGACTTCCAAGGTGTCTGAAACTACTTGATAGGCACCAATGGCAAGGTTGTTGGGCTATCTTTCCTATCTACCACAGTTTATCTTGCATCATTTTATGTCAGGACAACCCAGTCGAACCAGATGATTTTCAACCTGAGTTAGCCAAAACAGCCCTTCACTTCAAGGCTCCACAAAGTCACAGATCAATGCGAGATATCCAATGCTTCTTATGTGTTCCCAATCACTTCTTTGATGTCATGGGAAAATTATCTGAGATCCATTGGCGTTCTATCAACTTACACTGAATCACTTTACACCTTAATTTACACACCAAAACAGCTCATTTTAGGATAAAGTAAGCCAAACTAGCTTTTTTTCTGCAAGTAAATGGTATGTTCAGAGACATTGTGACTGGATACAAATTGCTTCTGAGTCATTTCTAACTGCTTGCGAAATCTTAGGCCTAAGTCTGTTGAGCTTCCTTGGGTGCCTACCTACCTACATCAAATCACGTATGGTGCCTGAACAGTCAAATGACAACAACAACAACAACAGCTCATTTGTTATCTGTTAGAGATCTCTGCTCGGTGAGATACTTCTCTGCAAAGCCATTTTTGCAGCAGGTTGATCAGAGTTCTCAATGGCTCTTGAGATATATCAAATTTCTATTGACGCCAAAGGCAATATTTTTGTGCTTCCTCTACTACCTAGCAGTATTCATTGTACCATGTTGCACATGGTTCCAGAACAACCCAACTGAACTGCAGCTCATTTTCAGCCTGAGCCAGCCAAACTGGTACATTTTCATAATATAAATGATGAAAGGAAGGACAATGAGAGGTGTCTACTATTGCTTCTGATGAGTGTCCAACCGCTTCTTTGATGTCATGGACAAGGGGACAAGTTTTCTGACATTCCTTGGCTATTTTCACGCCTACATTGAGTCGCGTATGCCTTTCTAAACCGAACACCAAAACAGTTCCTTCTATTTTGTATGTTTGGTTGCGGTGATTTCAAAGTTATTTGTTATTTCTATGTTCATGCTGAACCCATACATATGCAAGTAAATTAAAATGTCATTGAACGCCCTGCATTTCACCAAAAATCCAAAATTCAAGTAGCCTTGAGTGACGAGGGCCTTTATAGTGGTATCTGGTGTCATCAAGGATAGCGAAGGTTTTTGATTTGAAATTAACAATATTTGACAACCTTGGCAAGCTCCATGACCTTCTCTTTGTAATGTTATTTGTGCAAGTACAAATTTTGGACTCACACAAACCAATTACTTTTGAAAATTTATTCAGAAATATATTTTACAGTCTAAGTATCATAATATTGAGACTATTTGAGACAAAACTTGCTAAACAAGCACATATATACACCCTTGGTAGATTTAGGTCAAACGACCTATCATGTATCCAAAAGTAACACTTCTGTGGTCCTCGATTGCAATATTAATGGGCAAAATATCTGCAAACATGTTTGTTGTTTCAGGTTTTGAAGCGAGATTTTATGTGAAAAGACTTTTGGTACATCATTTTTAAATTGATAAGTGCCGCAATAGGGACACAATCAAGAGTAACGCTACCTTCACTGACAAGATTTGGTGTTTTCTACTATTCCTGCTATTTGATGCCTACGTTTGAGACTCGGTCAAGTTAGGTCTGAACGTCGTAGTACCCACCAAACGAATGTTTATATTAGACATAGCCCACATCAAAATTGCAAAAGAATATGAATCTCACTTAGCCTGGAATTTGGATAATGGGTAGACCATTTTCCCCTAAAGGCGAATATCTCCAGCCCCCGCCGCCCAAAAGTGGTCCTAAAATCCCTTCCAAACTTTTAATTAACATAGGTATCTACGTCACTTGATCTTTCGATCACTTGACTCAAAGCTTGTACTTTTGCTTGAGTAGTGATTAACATAAAGTCTTGTTATTTAGAACACTAGACTTATGAAAATTAACACTATAGTAACTAATATCAATGGGGGTTCAGACCCACCTTCTCATATCAAGCCAACTCGGATGCCAGCCCAAAGGCTGATCAGCAGATCTAAGGCTGGCTCAATACTCGACAGATCTAAGATATGTTCCAGCGGATTCACCTCCCAGGTTTCCCTGGGAGTTACATGCTCTGCTGCTCTTCCAAGTGAACACTCCACACATGAGGATGTCCGATATTTGAGCTAGCATGAGATTGAATAAAAGCATTCTGACCGCTGTCAGAGAGATGTATTCACGCAAAATCCAGGGTCAGGTGGATTGGAGAACGAAAAGGACGATACGAGGCATGCATATTCTCCCCGCAGGTGCTGGCCTTTGCACCCATGCAATGGTCTGGGTGCCTTGTCATCTCCCTCAATTCATGCCTGCCGAGATCGGGGGTTGTGAGCGCAGGTGGGCGCTGCAACCATGAACCACATCCCGGCTGAGAGCCAAGGTTGCAAGCGCAGCATGGGCCCCAATTATCTCCCCGTGCATCTCCAAATTTCATGGCATAAAATTTCATCCGTCAACATTTTGAACGGATGGGCAGATTTTTTTATCGTTTTGTCGGAGCACAGAGATTCGCTGCCGGGCAGCGACTTTGTGAATTAAAATGTTTTATATATCATTTTATACTAGTTCCGCTCTTACTCTACGACGATTTACATTATAACAAAAATTCCGTTACGCTTCGGTGCAGCGATTTTTATATCAAAGAATACTAATTCCTATGTTTTCCTACGGGGAGAGGATATTACGTAAAACTTCCTTACTTACGCTTCGGTGCAGCGAGTTTTCGTCCATCCGGTGCTTGTTATATTATATATATTTTTAGTACTAATGTACATACGCTGTCATTCTCCTACAAAAGCGGAGACTCCGCGTTAAATGGGAC
>JALLPA010000966.1:0-12338 GCA_036939895.1 Thalassiosira exigua
GGGGTGAGGCCGAGTCCGTGATGGGGTCGGCTCCAGCCCGATCTCTTGGCGAAGCCAAGAGATTTATGAACTCTACAAGATGACAGCGAATAATGTCAACGCCCCCAACGGCAATGGCATCGGCGCCGGTGCCGGTGCCGGCACCACTAACAGATCGGTTGCGTCCGCGACGCCAACGGAGAGTCATCACAGGGTGCGATTCGGCTCTGATCGAGAGAAGGAGCGCGACGACGACGCGGACGGGGATCGCAGGGTGCGATTCGGTCAGGAACATTACGACGACACCCGGGACGCCGCACTGGGCCCCGCGTCCGAGGACGAGGGATGCGACGACGCGAAGGACGTTGCCGCCGGCGGCGCCGGGCGGAGGTCGAGCTTCGTTCAAGCGATGACAAATGTGAGTGACTTGCGTTGCGTGGAAAACGATATTGCACGTTCATTTCGTGGTGGATAAGCGGTATTGAGACCGACCTCGAGCAGTGCGTATTCTGCTTTTGCAATGCGGGAACGGGCCATGGTCCCATTGGTAATGATGTGAATTATTCCGTACAATCTACAACTGTTTATGACTGCTTGCTTGGGCATGAGACCATAGATACAGTGGCAGTTCTCGATGTATGCTCCATTCCATGGTTGCGATAATATCTCAAGTGTTTGCGAAGGTTTGTGATTCTTGAAAGTGATGGTCTGTGATAGAGAGTATATCAACTGTGAAATGATATTACTGGCCATTCAACTTTGATCATTGGTATTTAAGCATTCCACTCTGAAACCAGTGTCTACTGCCTGAGCATTGTCGGCAGAAGATGCTGCTTGGTTGGGGGGGGGGGGGGTCGAGGGGTTAAACGTTGCATCGACTATGAGACAGCGTGCTTGTTATTCGTTTAACATTGTGTAGTTGGGATATTGAGTATCGTCTCTGCAACCGTTCTTCATTGACTGTGAAGTGGTAGCAAAATCTTCAATGTATCTGCTGCATGTCTCGTTACTGGGTGTCATCATTCTCTTGCTTTCCGTACGTTTTCCGACATTAGTCTCCTTGACATCTGCTTCATTCTACCCTGTTTAGGTGGCAAAGCAACAGGTGCACTTTGGCCTGCAGGTAAGGCTCTTGCAACCTCGTCCACTTATTCTAGCGCAGTCATTCATGCAGTAAACGAATTGCGCTGGCCTGCAGGAAGACGATGATGGACCGGCAGTCCGCGGTATCAGCGCACTCGATGGGAAATCCTTTTACACCCCCCGCGCAGCAGGTCAGATTACTCTTCAAAGGAGCCCGTGACGAAATCAAAGAGCGCTGCCTCTTCTCTCCCTATGAGGTCGACCGAGTTATGAATTACTTTGACGGGGTGATCAGCTTCGTCGCCGTGTTTCTTTACGAGGAGCTGGGGTGGGCCCGGACGATCAACGTCCAAGGGGATAATACGGCATTGCTTCTTTCGCTGCTGTGCTACTTTCACATTGTGGTGGTACGTGCACATTGCACACGTGCTCTTTTTCCATTCAGATTGTCCGATGCTTTATTTGTTCATTCCACTTCAGTTTTGGCTGAACGTGCATCACTTTCTGAAATTCAGCCCGGACGTCATGTCACTGCCGCAAGTTTGGTGCATCATGATATTTTCTCTCGGGCTGGTTTTATATCCATTGAGCCTGGGCGCTTGGATCGAGGAGGGAAAAAATGAACAGTACTATTTCATCAATACCGCAGCTTGCTTTATCTTTTTGATCTTCAACCTGATGACGAAGATAGACGGAAGTGCCAACAGTCTGTATGTGCTTTATCACCGGGCCGCGCCGTCCGTGGCCACAGTCTATTATGGAACTGCCACAATCCTCAAAGTTGTCGTGAAATGGGAGGGAAGCGACTACTTGCTTTATATCGCTCCGTTTTGCTTTGCGATCCTGTTGGGAGCGGAAAGCAGCCTCGAGGGGGAGGATCCCTTGGCCGGTGCCAACATCTTTCGCAGGTCACTTCGGGATTTCAAGCGAGGCAATTTTCACTCGCCGTACGATATGGGCAGGACGCTAGACTTCTTCGATGCTGTCGTTGGCCTCGCAACCGTCTTTGTCTTCCTTGGTAAGCTACATTACACTGAGTGCATATATGATGGTCCTCCTGCTCCACACGTCCAACTTATTATCTCTGGTCAGATCTCGGATGGGAGGTGTTCGATGGGGGGCGTGGACTTCTGGCCGCGCTCCTCTGCTACACGCACGTCATGGCATACTGGCTCAATGTTCACCACGCCCTCAAATTCAGCCCAGAGAAGGCGACAGTCTTGCAGGTCTGGTGCATTATTGTCTTTTCTCTGGGGATGGTGTTCTACCCGCTGGCCATCTCGGCTTGGGTCGAAGAGGGTTCAGTGGAAATATATCTCATCGTCAACCTCTCACTATCTGGCTTCATGGTGGTATTCTCCTACCTGACAAAAATAGAGCCCGGGAGATCGAAACTGCTCTACCGAATGTGGCACAAAGTCTCGCCAATACTGGCCCTGGTTTGGTATTCAATTGCATTCGTACTGTACAAGCTAGGGGTGGGACAGCTGTGGATGCTCGTTGTAGCGCCCATTTTCGCTTTGGTGCCGCTGGGAGGCGAAAAGGAACGGCGATCAGTTGCTGTTGAGCCCTTGCGCAATAGGGATGATGGATTCGAGGACAATCCGGATCGAATGATTTCCAGCGAAGTGGAATCGGAGGAATTCTTTGATGCCGTGGACAAGCCGGTCGGCTCTAGGGGCCAATGGGTTATGTAATTTATCTAAAAATTGTCTCCCAAGATGCGGAACTCCTCCGCCGACATGACGAGCTCATTTCAAAGTAAAATAGTCTAGTTGAATTCAACTCCAAAGTTCAATTATTGCTAATGAATTATCAATCTAGTGTATCCTCTAATATCAAGTTGGAGGACTGGAATGACACTTTCTTCCGACAAGTGGCTGCTAAGAAGATTTTCAAGATTGATAATATCATTCTGTGAAAGAAATTAGCTCAAGGTCTTGCTGATTTAGTTGTGAGGAAGAGTTCTACGCATAGACTGTAAATGTTGGAGAAAGTAAGAAATCATGTGGATTATCACACCACGAGCTCCAAAACAAGCCCAAGTAAAGACTTATTCTAGCCAACCTCAAATTTGTATGTCGTACCTCATTGAACTGAACTTTTAAAATTTTGTGGCACCCACCCCATTGTACCTCATTTCAACTGTACCTTTAAAATCAGATACTGGGTTTACTTACCAGTATCTCTTGGGATACAATATTGTTGCCTCCTCCTCCTCCTCCTTTGTAAGGATTGTAAGACGCTCACACGTGACCACGTACAATCACACTTGACCACGCACGATCACGCGTGACATCACGCGTGACCACGCATGAACAAGAGTGATCACGAACAATCACACGTGACCACGTACGATCACACATGATCACACGTGATCACATACAATCACATGTGATCATTCACGATCACACGTGATCCACACCATCACACGTGACTGTGAGTGAACACATGGGATCATGCGCAATCACGTGGGGGCGGAATTGTCGCTATGACGTCGTTTACACGAAAAATGTCATATTTGCACGTCAACGATTTTATTATTGCATGACGTGAGCACGGTTGTTCGAGTGCGCGTGTTCGACCACAGGCACACGTGGGGGTGGGTATAAAAGAGTTATGCACCGCATCACAAATGCAATTTATTTTGAACGCCAAGCGATCGAATAAATGAGTGAGTGGTAGGCCGAGCATCCGATATCATGTTTTTGGACCCCCCATCTCACTTATCTCATGTTTTTAAACTTTTTTGCACTCTAGAAGTTTGTCTTCTGATTTTGCTGAATCTGGAACTTTTAGGCGCCCTACATCATTTCCATTATTTTCAAATAGTCAACCTTATTTCCCACAGCTTCATTTGAGTCTCACTAATCACATCGAAGGCAAAATTGTTGAGGTATTGACAGGGGACAGGGGCGCTAGTCAAACAAAAGACACTCAAAATATTGACTTTGTTTGGGGTAGATGTGTGCGAGGATTAGGCAACCTCAATCTACGGAGGCGTTTGTGCAATATCTCAGTGTCTATGGGTTTGCCTGTTTGCCCCTCCACTGACAATAGCTTGCTTGCTTGAAGTCATGTGCTTGGCCAGGCCTTTGTCCGTTGGATAGATATAAATACTTTCTGGTGGAATTGTTGTAAAGATTTGTTGATAGTAGATGGCGGGCAACTCTACAATTCTTTTCTACTCATTACATTCATCCCAGACATCCGTCCATCCCATCAATCTTCCAATCAAGTGCGATGGGAATAAATGTGGCTTGAAAAGGCTTCTACACAACGTCAATGATATCAATATCAATCCCATCAGATTGCTGTAGGGTTGGTATATAGTCACACAAAACCCTTACATTTTAAATCATCATGTTATCGTAACATCTTTCGGAGATAGGGGCATTTCACGAAAATCTTTCTCTTGCTGGCAACAAAATGCAAAAATTATTGTCACACAATGGGTGCTGGAGAGGTCATAATCTTCATACGGTACTTGATTTCTTCTTAGAAACACATTTGACCTAAATATCGATCAAATTATTGGCCAACTATTCAAGGTAATTTTTAGCTATCTACATACAGATGGATCGCGTCGTTCACACAGCAGATGAAAACTTCTGTGCTGAGCTACTTCGTGGTTTTTGCGAGTATATTTGATTTTGACAAATCAGTAAATGAAGATGTTTGGCAATACCGTTGAATAAAATAAAATACTAAGATAGGATAAGTGATTGCTTAACCTCTTTTTTCTCTGTCACGACCAATAGGGACGACGGAAAAACTCCAAACAATGGTGGATTTTGTTACCTCATGACCGCTTTTGTGCGAATTTTCTAGAAACCTCATTAAGAGATACATCTTTTATCTCAACACAGACAAAGGCTCAACTATTTTGAGCGTTTGTTCACATTGAGATAACGGGCATATCTCCCAATGCGGCTTCTAGAAAATTCGCACAAGTTCTCGGGCGAATTTAGCCTAGTTACAAGTCCCATGGGCCAAAGACAGATCTTCCTAAGTGATACAATTCAACCTCTTTCTTTTATTTGTAATCATAAGGGAAAAAGAGAATGAATATATGCTCTCAACCGGCAGTGCGTGCACTCTCTCTTGAGCGCCAAGCAATATCGATAAGAAGAATATATCGTACATACGTTTAATTTCATGACATAGATACGTGTGCTCCCACCAACTTTTGTTCTTGCACGCATGGGTAGTGAGTGTTAGTTCAAGTGACTGACCAGATACGTACAACGAAAGATTTATTGTGCGATCTTACCTACGTTCAAAAACTAAATAAATTGACTAAATCATTGTTTTTTAGTCCTTTCTCATCACCAAATTTATGGAAATATTGGGTCTAAGGGACAATTTTTTTTCTGCTGTTGAAATGAACCAAATTTCTTGATTATAGAAACATGCTTTCCCTCAGATTCACTATCAATTACAATGGTGAGGTGTCCATAGAGCGACTTAAAACGGATGAGTAGATAACAATCCCCTGTCATTGAGTGTTGTACCCCTCAGAATGCTCTCTCAATCTGTGGGGCAATATAATTTGAGGAAGAAATTATAATGACTTTGCTGTCGCAGTTGACTTCCTTCACTTCCTTATGGCCGTGTCGACTTATTTGCCACGCTGTTGTCCTTTCTCCTCTGCCTTCAATTTGCTTTCACACTCACCTTTGCTTGCCATTGACACCGCCTTTGCCTACCGCTGTTTTTGCTGTTGCTCCCACATCACCGTCACAGGTGTTGCTTCTTCTGACATCGCTCTCTATTGCCTTTTACTGGCTTGTGGAGAGGATTCGTCTGTTGAAAAGGGAGTGGATGAGTGATATCCTGCTCATTGATGATTTCGTCCATGATGTTGCCAAAAATTGATGACGTGCTTCAAATCGCTTTTATGCCTCTTGGATTGATGCATCAGCAGAGTGTGTCAGCCACTCTACCCTCAGATGGATGCCTGTCTTTTGAAACAAGCCACCAACTCTGATCTTCCTTTTGCTTCCTTTACGAAGCAAACATACAAGGTCTGTTTTTGACTCAATCATCTCTATTTCTTCTTTAGCCAGGGGGTGGGATTCAACAAAGACTGGGAAAGGGGAAAGGGGAATGAAAGGCAACAGGGGGAGGCATTTCCAAAAAGAATGTCAGGCAAAGGCCCGTGAAGATATGCTTGGCTGAAGAGAGACTGGAATGGGGGCTTTGGAAATTATAGTATCTTTAATAAAGGGGAGAAAGAGTGGAGGCGGCCAAAATGTTGATCGAGTGCAAGATCCTAGGCCAGGGTACTGAGAGGAGAAGTAGTGATATATATTTCATCCCTTGGCTGAAGCAAGAGGGGAGAGGAGATAATTTGAGCCTTTTTCGGTCGACGGTTTGGACATCTGGACCCCCACGTGGTGACGTGAGTATCCCATCTCATCTCCATGAGGTGCCTCTTTTCTTTGGTTGCCTCTCAGGCAAGTTGGCCATTTCTGTATAGATGCTTGAGACTAATCTAGAAACAAGATTCCCCATTTTGGGAGACAGCTTTGTGCATCAAAGAAATTAGAATAACATTGGTTCTGTCTATGCTCACCTTCAAAGAAAACCACAAGTTTGCTTTGGCACAGGATTATCATTAAATAATGGTCACTCTATGACTAAATTATAGCATGATAAAATACATTTTTGTATTCCTTGCGTTTAGTGTTTCTAGTAAAATCCCTGTTGTATATCCCGCCACACCCATTGTATCAGACCTGCTTGAGAGGTCAAAGATGGCTGCAAATTTGCCAGCACTATTGCAACTACCTCTCTTCATGATAGATATATCCCATAGTTGGTGCCACTGCAGCCGTTATTGATCGCATCCATTTAGCATAATATGTTGTTTTCCTATCACCAGCTGAATCTATCCCTGCCATTGTCACTATACTATTGCCACACACTTCATTGGTGACAGCTGGAATGTATCATAACCGTCTGAAGGTGCTTGGTTGTCACGTCATTATTGATGAATTCGAAGGGCTTGTTAAGTTTGCGGGTGCTATTGACGACAACACACCATTTCCAAAAGGAGCTACGAGTCTTTATGGGCACTTTTCTATTGAAGAGATGTGGAGGAAGTATGCTATAGGCCAGTAAGGGCGCTGAATTCAATGGTGATCTCTAAATTGTTAAGAAATATAACTAATTATGTGATTTTTTGCATCAAATTAGGACGGGGTTAACTTTATCGATCAAATCCGACTTAATAATATACAAACCTTCATTGGCACATGATTTTCGTTGTTTTAAGTTAGTTTTCAAAATAAATTAGCCATTATTTCTCTATTCAAATGAGGGGCAGTATTGGTGTGCCGTTTGATGTGCATCTTTTAAAAAAACTCACCATATATGATTCTGGCTCTCATGATCACTTGAGTACATTTGTTACCACAAAATTTGTGATAAAAATCTGTTGGGACTCCATCAGAAAAATTCTTAATAGATAAACATAATAATTGACACGCAACAAGTAAAGCCGGCATACGAAAGTGAAGACGATGACAAAGCTTGTGGCTACGGGGCGCGCACACGATCCCTGGATTTTCAGAGTTCTGATTGATTGTTTATTGCCGATGACTGATGCTACACATGCACGCCCCGAAAGAGAATGGAAGAATTTGTTGCCCGGCCACGCTCACTTCTTTGCGAAGCGAGTTTTGACTGAGGGGTAATGTGTGCGGCCGTGCTAATTGGATCCAAGCGATCGAATTATATCCACTTTGAAATCGGAGGGTGCACTTCTCCGCTTTACGAGATAACCCTAGCGTGTCGCATATCAAACAAAAGCGACGCAACCGCTTCGTTTTAAAAGAAAATACGCCTACGGTCCGTGGCCGCCTGGGGAGCGATAGAAGCGCTATACTTTAGCGAGTCACTTCGGATCGGCCTTTTTCGAAAAAAAAAATTAATTTTCCCGTATACCTGGTTTACCGAAAACGGGCATGCGGCCGACCACAAACCACATTAATATCTAGAGTTGTTCATTTTTTCTCGACTAGTATTTGGGATCCAATCAGATCCATAGCCGTTTTTGGCCATTTGATGTCCGCGTTTGGTATCAGATCGCCATCTGAAGTCCGCCGAATCATAAATTGCACATCAACATGCTATCAGGCATGCTCTGAGGATTCAGAAGCACCCCCATTTGCCTCCTGGGACCTAAATGGGGCAGGGTTATCAATGATTCATTTTGGATCTAATTATATCCATACACTGCACACATTACCACGAGGGTGAGCTGAGAGGGCGCAACCGTCAGGCTGATTACCTTGTGGCCACCCCCGTAGTGGACCCCCTTTTCTCTCTCCACCCTCTCTCCCTGAGAGTAAATTATACGCTCTTGATTGGTTATCTTGGGCTTGGTTTGACAAGCAGCACCTGCTTAAATGGGAATGTCTGGCTTGGCTAAAAGCGATCACGATTCACATTGTGATCTGGCTGGGATTGGCTGACAGTTTGCAGCAAATGCACATTAGCCAACTCAGCTGGGATGTTATTGGGTCTGTAGATGGCATTGGGCTGGCAATAGCTGGCCCTGGATCTGCGACCTTAGTGCACAGGGGCGTGCCTGGTGCAGTCTGCTGCTCTCTGGTGCTGTAGCTCTTGCCTTGTGTCCCCGTGTTCTCCCTGGCAGGAAAATTTGTAGATGGCGTCTCACGTGGCTCGTTGAGTGCGCGAGTAGGAGACGAGGTTGGTGGAATCCCTCCCATCAAAATGGTTGGTGACTGTGCTGGGATTTTGGGGACGGAGGGTCCCAGGAATTCATAAGTTTCATAGCTCTTTTGTTGGTAGGCGCAGACTGGGTATAAATTAGTTGTGCAGGTAGAGTGGTCAGACCCATGTCTGAGTATGAGGACGAAAGGCTCGCATGCATTAGCAACATATCAGCACGCTCCATCTCCACACAAAACGTGGAGAATTTGTCTCTTCATGTTAAGCCTTTCCTTCCCGCAGCTACAATTTTTGACAAAACCCAGGGTCATCTCTAATCACGGTTTCCACCACAAAGCCGCGAAATGATAAAATCATGACATGAAAATTGCTTCACATGTTAGAACTATTTAATGATGAGTAGAATGTGTTTGGACTGGTTAAAAGTGCTTGTAATTGAGGGTACAATATATGCAATTTTATGCAAAAGGAGTACCCAGGAAAGAAAAGGGTTAAGAAAAGTCATACTGATGGTGTGTGATTATCAGAGCTGAGCTGAGGCATCTGATGCTACAAACTGCTACTGTAGATGGGGGGATATGTTCCATTTGCTTCGGTGGCTCACAATATGTAAGAAACAATTGATTTGATTTGAGCGATAAAAACGTCTCGCAAGAAAGAAAAGTGTGCAGGCAAATGTTCCAAATATGATCATTGAACCTCCTCACTTTCTTCATTGGAATTAGCTTTCTATGGTATGAATTGTTTCTCACTTCACCCCACTTCCTTCAATACAGTGCAATCAGTTTCGGAACCATGACATATCTCACCGTCAACAGGAATGCCCTATGTCGAGATGACTTTGTCAGCTACATCTGTAATCCTCAATGATCCAAACGTATTCAACAGCAAAAGCATTGTGCACAATTCTTTTTTGTTGAGAACAACTCTGTCATTCTTGGAAGTACTGTGGTTGATCTGTGACCAATCATTCAAAAACATGACATCTTTTTTGACAAACCACTTCGGGGGAGTTTTCCATCTCAGCCAAAAAATCAGACCTGGCATGTCAGTATGCTGCAGAGCATTCCACTTCGGGCTCATGGCTGTGCAGGTGCAGGTGCCCCTACTCCACTCTCGTGAGCACGTCTTCCAACCCCATCTTCTTGGCCGGCGGAGAGGGCGATTGCAGGGCCGCGCCGAACCATATCGTGCCCACGACAAACTCCTCGTTCGAATCAAACCCAACCGCCCCCGAAAAGCGCTCGTCAAAGTTGACGGGTCCCGTCGTCCACTTCGTCCCGATCGCCTGCGCATTCAGCGACAGGCACAAGTTTTGGACGGCGCAGCAGCAGGCCGCGTAGTCCTCCCTCGCGAGCCCCGCCGGATCTTCCATGGCGCGATCGGCGCCGGACTTTCCGCGACAGGTCACCACGAGCCACCCCGGCATGGCCCTCCACCTCCGCAGCTTCGCCTCCCCCGCCGCCTCGCCCTTCGTCGCGGCCACGAGCTCGGCGTTCAGCCGACAGACCTCCTCGATCGACTTGGGTCCCAGGAGGTAGAACCGCCACGGCTCGGTCCGCTTGTGGTTCGGCGCGTGCGTCGCCGCCTCGATCGCAAGTTCGAGGGATCGCTCCCACCCCGGGGGCAAGTCCGGGGCGAAGTCGTTGATCGTCCGCCGGCCGAGGAGGTTCCCCTGCACCTCCCGGAATCGCGTCTGCGGTCGGGCGGAGAGCGCTCCTTCCCCCCGCCGCCGACGCGTCGGCGGGGCCGGGGACGAGAAGGCGTCGGCGGGCCTCGGGAGCAGTGCCAGAAGCAGAAGTGCCGCCAGCGAGGCGTGGTAACACAAGCACCTGAACCGGGGCAAACAGAAACAGCAGCGACTGCGCTTCATCGTCTCTTGATTTTATTTGTCTTTGTCTTTTTATCTTTATTCGCGTGAATGACGCAGGGGCGGGCATGGGCATGGCGGATGACGATGACGAATGACACGACGCGAGAGGTCTTTCCACGTGGCACTGTTTGGGCACTGGGGACGGAAGGCGGACAGACCGCGCTCCCCTTCAGAGGAATGGGCCCCGCCCCGGCCCCCGGCCCCCGACGGCCCTCAGCAGTTCGTATCTGCCATACCATACCATAATATGGAACTGACCTTGGGGTTGTCCCCCGGCAGTGGCATCCCCCCCCCCTCCCTTTGCATGGCTGCCGTCATATATTTCCCCACCTAATCTGCACACAAAACCAAGTCCAAATCGCCATACCAAGTGAGAAAAAAAACAATTTTAGTTGTTTTCATACGTAGAAAGCATAGCAGCGTCTCAAAGCGTCTGTCAGTTATGGCAGATATCATTCTTTTCAGACTGAAAGCCCTTCTGTCCACACAATAGTACATTTGCATTACTGAAAGTTACCTCCACTGAGAACTCGGGGTGTATCAGGAATTAGTTCAGAGTCAGCCATTCCGTTTTGAGAATTCATGTATTCGCGACAGCAGCTCAACTCGTAGCTATTTTACAAACATCAAGTACATCTATGAACCCTGAAACGTGTATGCAGCCAAATCAAACTGGTCTGTGAGAAGAAATAAGTGTCACCACACTCAAGGAGACTGTCGAATGCTTCATCATACACCAGCACTGCCATAATATTATAATACATAGTATTAAAGTGGTAAATAAACTATAAGCTCTATATTAAAGCTGAATGTTGACATGCTGAGGCTAGGTTTGGCGTAAGATTTTTGTGGAAATTTCGAAGGAGATCCGTTTCGAGGAGCGCTCCTGGTTGTCGCTTCCAGTATGAAATTCTGCGCGCATGGCGTCACGAGTTACCGATCAGCAGTAAGTATTCCCGCAAGTTAGCATTCCCGTCGTGGTTCCGGTTCTCGCCGAACGGACGCATGCAAGAAACTACAAATTCCTACGTACATTGTGATCGTAAACCGGTTTGAGGGTTTATCTATGTTTGTGAGTATGTTTGTTTGTTTCTTCCAAATGGAATTGTGGAGGGTTCGATTCCCCGCTGTGGTCCGTAGCATTCTACCGACAAAAACATCCGATTGGAGTTTCAGCGAGCCCACAGTACCTCCCCTAAGTCGCGTGCGCATGCAGTGAGGGCCGGTTGAGCACTGGCGTTAGCGATGATAGTTGTAAATACAATGTAACCACCATTGGGCCAGTTCATGGAGTTGTGTAACCACGACTTTGCATTTCAGTTTTGTTACATATTGCCGATTGCGCTAAGTTGCAACTTGGCTAATCGGCAAAATTTAATAACCACAACCAATCTAGCCCGGAGAAAGGAGGCGAAAAGATCACGAACTCCGCTTGTCACCTTCTTCATGTCACGGGCATGCTCGCTCGACCGCCCTCCCCCCTCCCAGGCCGATGAATGTCCTAAGTAGGGGACCATTGGTACAATATGTGTCAGTGGTACGGTAAAATGAGTGCCAATGTGATTGTTCGGTCGCGAGAACCCTGTTGGGTACCCATAAATAGGGTTCCAGCGCCTCGAATTACCTTGCATGACAGGATGCCCCCCCCCGCCCCTCGATCGATAGAGACGTATCAATATAACATAATATAATATGATACTAT
>JALLPA010000967.1:0-15391 GCA_036939895.1 Thalassiosira exigua
GTTCCTTAGGAGGTTCCTACAGACCAAAAAGGCGGCCGGGCTGGGTGTCTTTTTTGATTTGATGCAGCTGTCACTGGACCCACGGCCTGATCATAAAACACAAACCATCCAGACCGGACTTCAAGCGCTTGAAATTTCCCGAAGACTACGCAGCAAAATCGAACATCATGAGTCAACTGGTCACGCCCGTTTCTTCTCCCTTACTGCCGCCCAAGAGCCTCTTGCCGCTGCCCGTCTTGCCGGCTGCACCCCTATACTTCAAAAGTTCCGCACAGCCATCCGCAGCGGGAAGACAAATCAGGCAATCAGTGAAGCCAAAGCTCATCACTCCATCGACGCGACGCCAAGCCACAAGATTGCAATTGTTCTTGACAGTTAGGGTTTTGTTTCAATATCTGGAGAAGGTCGACCCCGAAACTTTGGACAAAGCCAAGGCGGTAAGTCTCCTTTTCGATTGGGTTGATTGTCTGGCATTCATTCGTCTCAACGTGTGCTCATGAAATATCGAATCCATTGACATTTTTCAGGTACTTAACGATTGCGAACGCAAACACAATACCAAGGACGACAAGTACGACAGTTTAGCCGGCGTGATTTTACGTGGGCGAAACCCACTGGGCTCAGGCACGCAGGATTCGAAGAAAAGTGATCAACGACAGGCATATGAAGAGGAGGCGATAGCCCAGGTCAGATGGGTCATGACAGAAATGCGAATAGAGTAGGTGATACATTTTTGATAGCACATGCAATAAATCGAGAACTAAAATTAGTCAGAACGAATTCATTGGCCAAATGATCGATCATTGCTTGGTAGAAGCGAGTCGGTCGCGGTAGACACAAGTCCATATGATGCTTCAGCGGTTATTGATACACCAACACTTTAACATGTACAATAATATCAATGCTTCATCAGCTTTTGTCACCAGATGGTGTGGCTTTCTTTTGTTGTGCGTTCCATGCCGCCTGCTCCTCCTCGGAAAACGAACTTGACGAGCTGCTTTTGTTGTCGTAATAATTCCAAGCGGCCTGTGTTGAACGAGCGGAGGTCGAACGAATTGTGAACTACAATACCGGTTCTTCGCCAGCAGCGATACCACCCAAACGATGACTTCGAATCAGCCGCATTCCCAGCTGTATCAGGTTGACGCAAACAATAAGGAAAATCAGCACCCCTTTCCTTCGCTCCCACAGGTGCAATGCCGCCGCATCGACCTTCAGGGTCATTCGATACTGTTACCAAAAAGTACAATGTGTTTTGCCGTTCGACCACCTTCAACCTTCCAAACGTTGAAATCGCAATACTAGCACAAAACCTTCAAGTACTTGGCTGCATTCCAACTTCCACCATTATCAGCCCAATGACTTCGAGTCGGCCGTATTTCCAGCTGTATCATTTTGACGCAATTAACAAGAAACACCAGCACCTCTTTCCTTCGCTCCCCCAGTGCAATGCCACCACGTTGGCCTTCAGGGCTATTCAATGCTGCTACCAAAAATGCTACTCCTACGTGCTTTTCCCTTCGACCTTCTACAACCTTCCAAGCGTCGATACACTGGCAAAAAACTTCCAAGTACCTTGTTCGCATGCTATGTCTGTTGACCCTTCAAAACAACGCCATCCCAATACTAACATGCATTCCAATTTCCACCGTTACCAGCCCAACGACTTCGAGTCGGCCGTATTCCTGGCTGTATCATTTTGACGCGCATAGTACGAAAACATCATCGCCCGTTTCGTCAGCTCCCCCGTGCAATGCCATTAAAGGACCTCCGGGGCCGTTTGAATGCTGTCACCAAAAAATGTAACGCGTTTTTGACCTTGGACCTCCTTCGACCTTCCCACCGTTGCATTTTCGACGCAAACCCCCCAAATACCTTGTGGACACGCTATGTCCTTTGGCCGTTCAAAAGAATGCCGTCAAATTCCTACTGCAACGCCGAAAATACCTCGTTCGTACCAGCCTCTCCACAATCAACCGGAGGGATAGTTCTGCGCCCGTGATTCGACTCGAGGCAACGCGTTCGCTTTCCGTCATCGACGAAGACTCACCACGATGCCGATCGCCGCGACCCACGCGCCCATGCGACCGGCCTGCGGAGAGCGGAGTGAAAAGTGTAAGCGAGCTCGGTCGTCGGTTGAGAGGCAAGAGACGGGGCAGCGACGGGAGGGAGAGGCCGGGGCAACGAACGAAAATTTTCCTCCGTTGTTTCCCCTAGGCACGCCGTTTTCAACTGGTGCTTATTATTTTTCGTCGCGGCCGCCCGGCCCTACCAATTGTCGTCGCGCACAACGCCCGTCGCGGAGGCGCTCACCCTTCCCAGACCGCTCGAGAACGGATTCTTGAAGCCCGAGTCGCCGCTCATGGTGTGCAAAGTCCGGATGCGATGGACGGAGAATGGCAAATGCGAGGTCGAGTGCTGGAGGCGGAGGGTGGAGGAAGACCTTCGGTATCTAGGGTGCGTGCGTGTGCCAGAACGAGGAGGGCCGAGGTCGGCTCGGGGACGAGGTAGCAGCTGGTAAAAGATGGCCGGTCGACGGGGAACGGCGCGCGGGCAGGGGCGGCTCTGAGCCGGAGACGACGGGGATAGCGTAGTAGGCAGGCGTTAGAAGTGCTGGCGGTAATGTTCTGGGCGCTCTGGGCGCGTCCGTTTGAGTCGGCGGGGAGCTGGGGAGCTAGGAGTAGCTGGGAACTGGTGGGAGCGTGGAGCGCCAGGTCGACTCGTACGGGCTGGTGTCGTACGGGTCTGCGATCTTGTTGAGGTTTAAAATATGGGGTTTATAAACTAACGAAAAATATCGTACCATTTTATTAAGGAGTACGTATTTTTGTTGAAGTCTTAAAAAATAATTTACACACCCCATATTTTAAACCCGTTACCATTGAGACCATGGCATTTGATCGCTTAATATTATAAAAACACATGTTAAAGCGATAATATATTATGTCATGTCTTAGTGAACGCCAAAATATCAAAGTTTTCACGTTTGGATAAGCCGGGATGAAATATCACAACCACGAGACTCGCCGGTCGCCGGACGCAAAACAAAAGCGGCAAATCAAGCAGACGGAGACAGAGAGAAGCAACCACCACCACTGCACGCCCGCCTCGCTCAATGTGAAACGGAACCGTCCGACGACCCCCCCTCCTCCCGCAAGCCTTCGGTACCTTCGACCTCGTCTCGACGGGCCTCATCCGCGGACGGAATCGAACCCAACTCGCGCTTGCATCGTGCACCGCCAACAATAGCTACCGCATCGTCGCGCCGAAGACCAAACAACACGCCAAACAATGGGCCATCCCCGCCGCGACGCCCTCGAGTACGGCGTCCTCGCGACCCTCGCCGCGACCATGGCGGCGTCGTACGGGTTCATGCTCGCGTACTCGGGCGGCCGCGCCCCGGACGGATCGAGGCGGAAGCTGCCGAAGGTCGAACTGGACGAGGAGGTCGACTTCGAGAAGACGTGGCGGGCCGTGAAGGACGCCGCGCGGGAGATGATGGGGGGAGGAGGAGGAGGGTCGGCGGGGGGGGGAGGGGCGGGATCGGCGGCTCCGGGCGCGGGATCCGCTGGACCGGCGCCGAACTCCTCCGGGGACGGGGGAGGCCCGCCGAAGAAGTGACGGCGATTTGTTTGCGAGGCGACTTCAGTGACGAAGCCACTCAAGCTCAGATTGAGGCGATGTTGGGGGGTGCAGCGCAGATAGTGCGGTTTATTTGCCATTGATTTACCTGTCCAAGCCGAGACGTTCGCAAGTCACTCGCACAAAATCCCGAGTTCATCAAACGAGCATGCGTTCGAAATATGGTCGGATGTTTGACTCGCACTCTTGGTCTCCTTCATCTTGATGGTCCACAGATCATGTCGAACGTGAATGAGTCTTTCCGACGGTTGAAGCCAAGCACTAAATTTAGATTTCGCTATTTGAAAAAAAGTGAGTGAGTTCAAACTTCGTATTCACGTTGGGGCGACGAGGGTGCGCCAAGCGGGGCACCGAGATGGAGCGATGAGGGTTCATCTCTGGCATGAAGAAGGTGTTGTTTGTTGAATAAATCCGAATTCTCAGCAATGGCCGAGCTTCTGCAGGGCCAGCAGGGGCGGTGGCGCGATCTGGAGGGCGATGATGGCGCGAACAACTTCTCAGCAGCGGTCGAGCTTCCGCAGGATCCGCAGGGGATGGGCTATCCCGAGGACACATTGGGTTACATGAACCTTTACGCAGCATCCATCATCGACTTCGCACCCGAGAAGCGATTCGACATCGACGAAGGCGATGGATTCTGTGCAGCGTTAGAAGGCTACTCCAAGAGTTTTGGGTACGATGCCATTCTCGCTATCCCAACGTATCGTGCCGTCAACCCCGACGACGAGGCTCAAACCGTTTTGTGCGGACGCAAAAATATCCTCGAAAAATGGAACGAAATCGACGCGGACATCGTCCAGAAGAATGCCACGCAGACGTGGGGGAATAAGTCTTGGACCGTCCCAGCCACCGACAAGCACATCGTGGCGTTCTCGGAAGCTCGCGGCGAAATCGATGGGGCGCACAATGCATTGAATGACGCCGGGAAGATGGCATTCTTGCAGAGATGGAGGTCGATACAACTCGCCAACCACTGCCTCTCTCTCCTCACTCCCGAGTTGAGGGAGGCTGTCGAGAACTACGAGGATGAGTATCTTTGGTATGACGACGATTCCGGAGAGGTCGTCCACGACGGCCTCACCGTCCTCCACTTGATTCTCAATAAGATGCGCCCAAAGGTAAAGCTGAACGCGTTCGATGAAATAAGTGCAATCAAGAAGATGAAGCCTGTTGATTTCAGTGACTTCGCATCGTGGCAATCTGCCATGGAGAACGAGCGAGAGAGGCTTGACCAGGAAGTTCCTGGGGTGTATCACGAAGATCGATACAATTTAAATCTCCTCAACGGCGCCCTGGAGGTGCAATGCGAAAGCTTCAATGCAGAGGTCCAGACTTTGAAAAGGAACTGGCTTCTCGGCCGCGCAGAAGATCCCATCCCTTTAGCTTTGGCCCGTCTTTACACTGACATTGTTGGGGATGACACTGAAACGAGAGTTCTTGTAGAGTCGGATCAAATATCATCCCTTGCGACACAAGTGCAAGAAATGAAGAGGGAGCTAGACAGAGTGGGATCTTCGTTGACCCCAGTCGACGAAGCCAAAAACAGTCCTGCCTCCAAACAAAATGATCAAATCACTGCCCTTGTGGCAAATATTCACGATATGAAGAGAGAATTCGAAAGAACAACGGCTGCCTTGGTAGCTGCCACTGCAGCTAAAGCAAACCTTGAAGGCATTGACCAGAAGTCAGTTGCCAAAAAACCGTATACGGTAAAGCCTTGGCGCCTCGAGTTCAGAGGAGATATAATCCTACGAGATGGAAATACTTGGCATTGGTGCAGAGGGGATCACTGGAGTGGCGGATTCAAATACAATGGAATGTACTGCCTTCACGACACCGCCGGTCACGACGCCTGGCGGAGGGAGCACGACAAAACACGAGCAGCCCAGCGGCAAAGCGGAGTACTGGCAGCAGAAGCTCCAAAAAATACCAGTGGCACTGAAGTTGCCAGCTCTGCCAGCGATTCTGGGAAAAGCAAAGGACCGTACACGGTAAAGCCTTGGCGCCTTGAGTTCAGAGGAGAAATGATCTTAGTTGGAGACCAAAAGTGGCACTGGTGCACAAAGGACACTGGAGTGGCGGGAAAAAGTACAACGGAATGTACTGCCTTCACGACACTCCTGGTCACGATGCCTGGCGGAAGCAGATGGACCTTGAAAAGAAACAAAGGCTCGGATATGCAGCTGACCCCACCAAAAACGATGAAGGACAAACCGACGCGAAAATCAATTCTGCGACAAAACATTCATACTGCAACGGTCAACTCTCCTGGAAACTTGGCTACCTCACTCCTGCTGCATTCTGAGCAGTTCAACTTCATCATCTGTGTCCTGGAGGTAATGACCAATAACTTCTCACACGATACCAAGCTCAAACAGCCATCATCCTGGCCGTAATAAGACTCTGTTCCTATGGACAACACCCTTACAATATAGAGGTATTCTAGTGACTTACTTATTTTCTAAGCAGGTCCAATATTCCGTCACAATTCCATGTACTCATAGACCATCAATTGCAAATCAAATGGACATACTGCGCTTGACCGTGCTCAATGAGGCAGCGTTGTCATAGTATACATACCAGGAACCGTTCTGAGAAGATTCCTTGTATATGAACGTCCCGGTACGCTTCTCGAGGCTTTTGACGTTACGACCACCAGAACCTATGAACAATCCGGGGCTGTCGACCTTAAGACCAGAGCGGACGTGCATATCACGAAGAATGCAGGTGTTTTTGGCGGATTTGTCCAGGGCGACACGCCTCTGGGAACTCGTCGCGCCTTTGTGCTGCTCGTCAGCTAAAGCAAAAAGTTTGTCTACGTCAGAAGAAGCCCAGTCAATCATCTTCTCCGTCAGTGGGCGTGCTGACCAGAACCTTGGATTGTACTTGTAGACTGAGTTGTCCCTGGTCGAATTGATGCGGATCCCATTGAACCGAAGAACATCATTTAGACTCTTGTCGCCCGTACGTGTGATGGCGTCGTGGAAGCAGCTCGTATCATGAACATTGTTGAGCGTGATTCCATGATGATGGTGGAGTGCGTCGCAATCCTTTTTGCAGTCATGGATGATTTTGGTCACGCCATGGCTCTCAAATAGAGCCTTCACCGAACTAACGATCCTAGGACAAGCCCTGCCTCCGAAGTCTACCAGGTAGACCTCCCGGTCGAAAAACATATGGATACTACCTCAAGAGATCCCAGCCTGCTCAAATTCACCCCTTCGCAGTCGAATGCAACGCGCTTAGATGATTCATCCTCGTCCAACTTGAGTATGCTTTCGACCGCCGAAACGAAACGCTGACCGGAGCTGGTATCTGCAGACTTCACCGTGTGCACCATTGTGCCGTGTATATCGCCCGTGCACACCGAGGAAATGGACACAGATGCAAAAGAATGAGATAGCCCGAGGACATGGAAGGCTGACTGAAATATTGAGACCTGAAACTTTCACATCACAACATGATATCCTTCTTCCTCTGGCGGACTTGCGCCAAGATCAAATTCGGTCTTCCAGCTCCTTCCCTCGTTATTTTCGCTCCGCGTGGACCGCGGGACGCGTGACTCGTTATTTTTTTCTTCGCCTTGCTTTCTGCATTCCGGTGCCCTGCTCGTGACTGATCGCACTGCCTCCAGAGCGTGACGCGTGATGAGATCTTTTCCTCCTACCTGCCTACATACATCGACGATGGCGCTGTCGACGATCTCGCCACCCTCCCCCGCGCGTCCGGTGTTAGCCGACATCACGAGCACCGACGGGGGCACAGTTCCACGCCCCTCGAACCACAAAGAACACAGCGCCGCTTCGTGGCGCCGCCACGAACTCACCCGAGGCGACGCATGTGAGGACGTCACTGCGGATGTTTCAAACTCAACTCGATAGAGTCGGCCTGCACTAACAATGGCGTGGTATCGTCCTTTTCCCTCCAGCGAAAAGCCTGCAAGGAAATCGTTGGGCTCGGACGAAATCGCTGAAGAACTTCAGCATGCAGGATGGCTTGTCCGAATACATCACGTGCCTCGAAGCGATGTTCCATGGTGGTCGGACCGATTGGGTAGGACGTCGATACTACCCTCTCGGGGCCCATCGGGTGCCTCGAGTGGTGCCTCATCGGCCACGTGCTCGGCATCGGCCGTCATGAGGAGAGCATTGACCGTCACGTCGACGCGCTGCCGACTGACGAGGGGATGACGTACGCCATTCGCACCATCATGGGGTGATGTGACTGGGTGCAATTTGTCGTACTTTACTTTCTGGCCATGCAAAAGGACGCGTTTGGCGTCAAGGCGGAGGAGCTGCAGGACTACGTGTGCGACGCCACCGGCGTCCTTAGCATCAATCTGATGTGCGTCGTACGATCCCAACCACACAGTTGGGGCGTCGACGGCGACGCTGGATGAGCTGAAGGTGACGTTTAAGGGCTTGGTAGACGAGGAGGTGAAGCGCGCGCGGTCCAACTTCGTTCAGAGGAGGGGGAGGGCGCGGCCGCATAAGTCGTCAATCCTGCGCGCTTCGAATCGGCGGGTCAGCGACACATCGTTTTACCTCGTGGAGGCCGCCGCTGATGAGGATCTTGCGCGACAGCTCTCTGTCATTCTTCTGAGGACATCTGAGGTTTGGAAGAAATATAAGAGATGTACTGCTTGAAAATGACTGTAGAGACAAAAGGGAACTGAATTACAATTTCATTTCTATTAATAAGAAATGGAATCCATCGCTGTGAAAACACAGATGTTCCTTCCGTCTGTGCCCTCCATCATTCTCCTCCCTTTTCTGGATCGCGCCGGCAGTGATGCATCCTTTGCCGAGGATCTCGAACCACGACACGGGAACACCACGCCGTGCAGCTCGAGGAACGATTGGGGGCTCTTTGGATACGGGCTTGCAATTGTAGTGATGGTCGTTCGAGACCAGGCTCTGGAGCTTGTCTTCCCCTCGGCTTTGGTGGTGTCGTCGGAGCTTGGGCTTGGAGCATGTTGGAGCAGCCGTTGGATCGATCTGCTAAGCTCACAGCTCGAGGCGCACGTAGAAGAAGCGATTGTTGGAGGACGATGTGGAGCTCGATGGCAATACCTAGCTCTTTGAGCTGCAACTGGAGCTTTAATTGAACAAGCCTCCCATGACAAACTGATGTGACCAAAGATTACATAAGAAAAGATAGGTTTACAGCACAGGTGCCACATTCTCCAACAACGTAGCTCGCGATCGCCAATTCCATTAATTGGACTGAAGGTGAACCAAGGTTGACGCTGACCTCGACCAGCATCATGAAGCTTTCCCACACGACTACTCTCCTCCTGTCCACGTCCTCCATCAGCTCCTCGAAGCAAACGAAGTAATCCAATTGTAGCCCTTTGTTGGGCTCGCGTTTGTTAGCCTGCTGGCTCCAGTAGCTGTAGTGCCCCTGCGCCTTGGGCTTGAGCATGCAGACGACTTCGACGTACCCTGCCCCCAGGTGCTGATCGAACGCGTCGTGCCCGCGCTCTTGGAAAGGTGCTTCGTGCTCTCGTCCCACGTGTTCTTGTCATTGTAGGTCACGTTGAAGTCTCCCAGCCACACCACCAGCTTGTTTCATTCCTCTTCCAATTGCCGCAACGATGAGGAAGTTTCGTCAATCTGTGGGATATCCCAGCTGATTGAGCTTCACGCCGGAGTTGGGGCCGTATATGGTGAGGTAGAAGAGCATGTACTGGACCATTATGACCCTTCCCTCGCCGCCGTACTCGGAGATGCCCAGCTCCAGTGGCATCGGCTTCGTCCGCCACGTTCTCCTTGACAGGATGCAAATAATGATATGTTCCTCCTGTCCTGGAGGCATATCACATCGACCTCGTACCTCGAGGCCAGGTCGGCCAGGGTGTCCGGTCGCTTCTTCACGAAGGCACGGAGACCGGACGAGACGACCGTCCTTCGGATCCCAGAGGTGAGAAATCGCATTCCTCTTATCGCCCCGCTCGGGGTGATGGCTGGGCAATTCATGCCCATGGAAGGTGAATTCGCGCTCGTCCGAGTAACGGAATTCGAGTGTGAGGGTGAGGCCGTCCGTCCGGAGTTCGGAGTGGGAGTGAGAGGATTGAGGATGCGGGCTTGCTTCGCGGTCGAGCTGGGAGACGAGGCAGCGGTGTCAGTCTCTGCCCCAGCGCTGACGAAAGCGACGTAATCGCCACAGACGCGGAAGGTGCTGCGCCGACAGGGCAGGGAGCCGATCGCCCTTGGCAGGCGCCGTCGTCGGCCATAGCGTATATCGAGTATGGCCATGGTCCCTCGTTGCTTGACAAGCTAATGTGAACGTGAGCGCGTAGGTTTGCCCTCCAAATAAGGTCGATTCCGGGACTCAATGAGCATCGATTTACGCGGGGAAAGCAAGGCTTTAAAAAAATCAAGTCGCGCGTCTCGCGAAATTGCAATCGCGCGAATAACGAGTGGTGGAGCTGCCCCCCCCGAATATCAAACAGACGAGAACGAGTAATCTCGTAAGAGCTTTCCAAAAATACAATAATATTGTAATTTCTTTATAATGGCGTGCCTCTACCGAGTAACAATGGTGCTTAGGCGCCCAAAGTGCGGGGATTATCACGGCAGATCAAATACTATTTCGCTCGCCACGGCAAAACAGCCAAAAACTAAAATTCATTTATTCTAAAACACTATTACAACACTCCGATTGATTGAAATGTTTGCATGGTATCATTATTGGTCATTTGGACGCGAATTAGTATATTTTACATGGTGCTTACGCAAGATGGACATTTATCACTAACAAGCTACTAGTAATATTTTTCGAGATTTTTACTAGTAGTTTGTTAGTGCTGAAAATTGTCAGGTTTGCCCCCAAGGCTCCGGCCTGGACCAAAACCTTGAAACGCTCCGTTCTCGGTCAGATTCTGACCGTTTTCAAAAATTTAAAGTGCACACATATCAGAATGTGCCTGATCTTTCCATAGAAGCAATAAAAAAGTCATTTCACGAAATTTGGTGGTCCCCAGATTTTCTGAGAAAAAGTGTCGCTGAATTAGTCAGGTCTCTTCTATGGAGAGTCTGGTCCAACTACATAAATAGCGAGTGACAAAACCCTTATCTTGGCAGGAGATGCTCGCTGAATAAAACTTACCGTCTCCAGTACATGCCATAATACAGGCCTGTCCCAACGAGCGCCCCCATGTGTGGAGGGACGGCTGATTGGTATCGGTCCGGTATATTGAGCCAAGTCATACTATTTTCGATTGGGTTGCACACTTGTAAGGCATGGGAGTGTAGCATAAATCAGTACTACCGAATCATTCGATACTACAAACCTACAGACATCAGCAAACATCTCTTTGTACTTCCATCACAAAAGCATGCTTGACAAGAAGCTTGCAAATCGAGGGTATAGCAATGAAATGGATAATCCATGCACACATCAATATCCTGCCACTGACTCGGCAGAAAGCTTCTTCCAATACTCTTCACGTTTCATTCCCCATAGCGTACTTGATTGCGCACATCAAAATCCTGCCAATCACTCGGCAGTATCTTCTTCCAGTATGCTTTTCACAATAGCGTACTTGACAAGTTGATACATTCCATTGAGTGTGTTGCCTCTGGCCATCCAAGCAAGGGCGTGAGGCAAAGTTTTCATTTCCATTTCAACAAATGGGCGTACATCAAAGTCTCCACTGAAATGGGCGTTGACGATTTTGAAGCGCGCCGCTTCACTTTTGCTCTGTTTGTTCAGTTTCAAGAGAGAGGCAACTTCTCTAGGAACACAACCAGCCAGCTCGAGCACTTGAAGAACGTGGTTGGAACTGAAGGTTGCCATAATGCTTGACGTGTTGCACAAGACTAATGAAAGGGCATTCCACGCTTGGGGTGTGACAGGTGGCATATCTTCTTCGTCTTCATATTCATATCCGAAGTCGACATCCTCGTAGTCATCTTCTAGAAGAAGTCCTTTAAGGCTGGTGTTGTTTTCTAGCGATGCGGCCAAAGAGATCAATGCTTCATTCTTTTCATTGAATTCATAAAAGCCATTGCCAGTGAGATCAAGTCGTTCAAGGGTTGAATTTCGATTCCCCAAGATAGCAGAGATGCTAGTTGTGAGCGCTCCCCAGTCGCTTGGTATTGTCAAAATTGAATTGAGCTTCAGAGTCTTCAAAGTGCTGTTCTGGGCCAGGGATGTCCCAAGAAGTGGGATCAAATCACGATCCAAGATGTCATGGCTCAAATCAAGCTCTTCAAGCCTGTTTTCGTCTGGGTTGCGCAAAGCAGTGAAGATGGCCTGCCATCCTCGTCCAGATATGCCTATGATGCCCCTTAGGGAAATTTCTTTCAGTGACCTGCTGCTGGCCAGGCCCCTCCCCAAAACTTCTGCCCCATCATCTGCTATCGTGGCATAAAAAAACTTGAGCAGTTGAATCATCGAGTCTGTTTTCTGAAGCAGCGATGACAATGCTGCACATCCATCCCTGTCAATGTTGGCACTAGAGAAAGAAAGATTTTCTAGAGACGTATGGCCGTGCAGTGCTTGGAAAAGTTCTCCGGGGAGAACGCCACATCCAGTGAAGCGAAACTGTTTCAGCCGAGTGAACTGTCCCAGCGCTCTTGCCAGTCTCTGAAGACCAAGAGATGTAAAGTTCCCGAAACCATCCAAACTGAGGCATTCAAATTTGCGGTTGTTCTTGAAGAAAGGTGTCAATATATCAAACACCATTCCGTCACCGANAAATTTGCGGTTGTTCTTGAAGAAAGGTGTCAATATATCAAACACCATTCCGTCACCGATGATGGCTCCAAAGCGCAGATTTTCGATGGATTGGTTATTTGCAACGCCACGAAGGAAATGCCCCACATCCACAACGGAATCTAGATGCCGAAAGTCTTCATCTCGAACATTAAGGGTCATTTCTTTCAAGTGTGTGTTTAGACCAATTTGACGACCTAAGCTTGCCCAATCACCATCATCGGGGACATATCCAGGGGGAAAGCCTCCACTTCCGATTGCTACATTGATGAGGTCAGGCGAGTCGCTCCTGATTTGCTCCCTCAACTTTGACTGGTCCATTGTTCGTTCCCTTTTGCCTCGACGACAGCCTTTTGCCTCAACGATAGTGGAGCTGGCGATATAGGATTCGTTTACGCCACCTCTGTGCTTTGATTTATGATGGAGTGTGGCACTGATGGTCGAGTGTGGATCGGTGGAGTAGGACCTTTAGTTGAGGCTTGGTTGAGGAGGGATACGTGTTTGCTTTCAGTCGCAAAAATATATGTCCCAACCAATAACACGGGGGATTGATTTCGATTGTATCGGGGTCAGATTGTACCGAGAAAGCACATGCTTCGTTCACAGACGTAATCCCGCCCACGCCATGACAAGCCAAGCGACATCCCAGCTACAAAAAAAATACTTGTTGCAGTGCGCGTCCGAAAGCATGCACGCCCCAAGTCGAAGGTGACGAAACTAGCTAGAAGATTATCAAAAACTGGTAGGGCCACGTTAGACATATTTCCCCAAGCGTTCGGTGTAAGTAAGGCACAAACGAATAGTTCGACATAGACTTTTGAACATCAATGGGTGGCAAAGGATCTAAAACTCGTAATTCGATTTCAGCCGAACGGCCTTCTCTGTTTCCTCTCACATCACAACAGTCCTCTCAACGTTTCGTTCCTAGCCTGCAGATGTAACAGCGTCGCCTTCTCCACAGGGAAGCACCATAAGGTCCATCGTTTTCCAACGTCTTCGCCCGAGCGGTCGCGAGGTGCAGCTGCGTCAGAGCTCCGCATCGCACGTCGAACAGGGCCGAGTCGAGGTGAGCACTGAAGACTTTAAACCGCGTGTGGGTCAAAAATTCCTTCTTTGCACTGCTTTCTTTCTGATCCATGTAGCGCATCGATTCGCTTGTGATCACTCCTGGATGGCAAGAATATATCACCGATACGCAAGTCCCGTTCGGCTTGTGAGCCAACTCCGTGGTTTACATCGGGTTGTCCAGCTTCGAGTGGCCGTATGCCAATTAGTCTTTGCAACTTTCTGGCCGTGTATCCTCCGCAGGGAGCCAATCATTGAAGACGGAACAACTCTCAGGAGCACCTTCTTCGAAAACACTTGTTAAGCTCACAAATCTTGCTCCGTCAGTACATTTGCCCAGCAGCAGTTGAGGAAGTAGCCCATGTGATTTATTCCAATGTGATATCGAGGCGATACTTCGTTTCGTGCCCAATATACCTGAGATTTCATCACCCCTGCGTCCAACACGAGCAAATGCAAGTTCAGTCCCAGCGCGAGGAACTCCCTCGCGAACGTCCCCACAGATTTCAGTGGTCTATTCATATACTGAGCGGACCCTCGATTCAGCCATTAGAAGCTTCACAGCGTCCAGACCCTGCGATTTGCTCTGCACCGCAACCACGTCTTTGGTTTCTGCATCGTCCAAAGCGACCGGAAAGTCCAGCTCGAGTACATGTCGTCGCACCCTTGCGCGGAGCTTCTCCTTGCCGAGCGTAGTTACGAGCCCCTCGGCAGCATGCCTAATGCCTAACACTCTCTCTCCCGGCCACCTCCAAGTTCAGGGCTCCCACAACCCGGTCTCAGCGCTCAGCACGCGCCGCAGCAATCACCCTCGACATCTCGTGCCCCAGAATCCCACCCCAAGACTCCTCGCGGCCCTCCGAGGAGGGCCCCCCGGGGACCAGACTCGCCCGTCCCCATGACTGCGGAGCAATTGCCGGCCGTCCCCCCAGTGGTAAGGGCGATCGCTCTCCGTCCATAGTAGCCCCTACATCCGTCCACGCCGCCACCGCTGACCATCGCGTTGTTCCGAAGCCCCGACAGCGTTCGTTCTGGCTAGTCGGACCCACTGCTTCCCCTTGCAGATCCAAGATATCTGACATCCTCAGGGCAGTCCGAGTCTGTCGTCATCGTCGCGGACCCGGAAGCCTTTGGCGAATGGCGCCTTCGAGGAAATCATTGATCGCCTCGGGTGTCGCAGCGGGGAAGACGCAAGCGACAGCCTTCGATCACCGCATCCTCCCGAACGTCATTGCGGGGACGCTCGCTCGCGAACGCCCCCTCCGCCAGACGAGTCCTCGACGCTCGTGGCGCAGTTCGGGAACCGCGCCACCTTGGCGGGTCGCACGCCCTTTCGTTACCGGTCGCATGAGCAGGTCTGAGGCGCCCCCGCCGACTCTTGCTTCAGCGGCGCATCTCTTCCACAATGTGGCGCGTCGAGCGAATACGTAGAGCTCGAGCGGCGCCGCACCGCCATGTCAGTGTCGACGCTAGATCCGTGGATCGACGACCATATCAGCACGCGACACGACACGGACTTCCCTCCCTTCCAACTTCCAAGCCTTTGCCTTCGTCTGCTCCCGTGCGTAGGTGAAGGTACTTCTTAATATGGCAAAAGATCTCTTTATGTCACGAAGATGCGACATTCCTACCTCTCTTAACGTTGGAATAGTACGATGTGTCCCCAACTCGCGGAGGACCAACTACCTCACAACTTCAAGGTTTTGAACAATGAAGAAAAGAGAAAGCTCAGGAGGAGCGCACCGAACGCCTCCGCGCCGTCCTCGACCTACAAGACCGTCATCCCGCATAAGGCCGCGAGGATCGCCCCGCTCGCCTGCTTCTACCTTCTTTCTGTCCCGGCAAGAGCGGGCGCGTTCGTCGCCACTAACACGACGAGGTCGCACAACAGTGGAGCTAGGACTAGAACGACGAGGCTTAGTTCTGAGGAAGACGAACGACAAGGCTTCGATCCGAGGGCGAC
>JALLPA010000968.1:0-12337 GCA_036939895.1 Thalassiosira exigua
TGTTGTCGCCCGTCACCCTTTTTCGACCCTCGCGCGAAGGAGCTTCCCGCCAAGAATTTTTTTGGGTACGTAAGTAGGTATGAATGTACCCCCTACTTGTGTGAGCACTTGTTCATAATGTGTTGGATCCTAACACTTTTGATTCCATGATGGGAAATGGAAAACATCACGATTCTATCGATGGGGAATGGGGATGGTTCCATGGGATTTTGGAAAACCAAGCAAAATGCACTATATCTATTCAAATCATACCAAATAATGCTTGATAGCCATGAAAGGTACCAAAACAGAGCAATTAGTCTCAAAGCCACCCTAGAAAATGCTTGTGCTCTTGGTTTCTCGCTGAAATACACTTATTCGAAGTGCAATTTGGTTATTGCCGCACCAAATAGCAAGAACTTGTCTACGTACACTAATTGCTATGACCAACTGTCATCACAACACTAGCGAGATTCCATATTTCTCGTGGAAATTCCACCGGTGGACCTCACAGGAAATTTTAGATTCCGGAATTCCATGGAATGGAATGGAATCCAACACCAGGCGCTTCAGGTCATATGTGCCAAACAACCGCACATTGCTCCCTCCATACCATTTTATTGGCAACGAGGGGATCAAATGGGTTTAACTTGAGCCAAATCACTTTCGGATCATTGACCAGATTCTTTTATAATTAAAGCGCCTATTTTTGCAGCTCGTACACGGCCGTGTTCACGAAGGCCCGTGTAGGTGACATATTTCCTGCGGAGTTCTATCTCGGAACCATCAGCTTGACCAATTTCCCCTGCAGACACATCAAAAACTTATTGCTGAAGTGGGCTATGAACTCACTGTAATGTTTTGCTGGGCTCAACGGTGAGGTCTCGGTACATAAGCCATACACTCTGTGGGAAACTAACATCCAAGGTCGGCAAGGGAACAATTATCAAGGATGAGATATCGCACAATAATATCGTACCTAGATACCCCTGGAGCATTGCCTGCGCGGAGAGCAGCAACATGTAAATATGAAACAATTATTCGCATATGGGTCTAAGCCCCAATAATGATCCCCCCGCGCCATCCCTGGCCGTGAGGAACCAACGGCCGGCGGTCAGTTCTTTTTTTCTTTTTGCATTTTTGCGATTTTCATTTGCGGTTGCGGCATTCTTTCGTTTTCCGTGTCCGGACGCCGACGGACCACGCCCGCCCGGCGCCCGTACGCACGACGGCGGCGGCGACCACCGTCCGACCGACCGCGGCGATGACGTCGAGCTCCGCCGCCGACGCGGCCGGAGGGAGCACCTCCGACGACGGCGACGGGCGACGGAGGCCTCGTCGATCGTCGGGGGGGGATGACCGCCGGCGCCGGCGCCGCCGTCGATCGTCGTCGGCGCGCGACTCGTTCGACTCCGCCGGGATCGGGCGGGGACACCGCGACGACGCCGACGACGACGGCTCCGGCTCCGACGGCGGCATCGACGACGTCGACCTCGCGGGGGAGCTCGTCCGGGAACTGCTGTCCCTCGCGCCCGGGGACGACCTCGATCGCGACGACGACGAGGACGAGGACGACGACGACGACGAGGAGGACGACGAGTCGCGCGTCCGCCGATGCGAAGCCTGCCGCGACCTCCTCGACCTGGTCCGTCGGGCGAGGAAGGGGGCGCGGGAGGACGGCGAGGGCGACGACGAGGACGACGACGACGACGAGCGCGACGAGGACGCGGCCGGCCCGCGGCTGCGCGACGTCCTGGGACCCCTGCCCCCCCGGTCGCCGTCCGACCTCGCCGCGGCGCTGACCCGATGGATGGGCCGTCGGACGACGATCCGCCGCCTGTTGCCCGCGACGCAGGACGAGGGGGCCAACCGGGAGGCCATGGGGCTCGCGAGCGCGAGCCAAGTGGAAGACGCCGAAGGAAGGCGCGGGTCGTCGTCGTCCTCCGCCAAGGCGGCCGGGACCCTCACCCCCCTCGCCCTGGCCGCCGCCGAGCTCTGCGCGGAATTGATCGGACTGAGGGGAGCGTGGGGGGCGGGGATCGTCGACGTGGGGGGCGTGGGAGCCCTCGCCGCCTTGGTAAGACGGTGGTCCTTGGAGTGTCGGGGGAGGGAGGGGGCGCTGATAGGCGAGCCGAAGGGGAGGGGAGGGATGCCTCCCGCCGAGAAGCGCTCGAGGCCCGATCGGGACGCCGGACACGACTCCGGGAGGGATGCTGGAAAGGCGGGAGGGGGGCCCGCGAGGAGGAGCGTGCGGATCAGCGAGGCGGTCTCTTTCTTGGACGGAGGCGACGGGGAAAGCGACGAGGATCACCTCGCGGGAAGTCCCGACGCCGCTCCGAACAACAACGACATCACGTTTCAAGTGGAGGAGCCCGCGGACGACGACCCCGAGGAGCTCTCCGAGCGCGACCTCCTCCTCGGCGGACTCCGCCTCGCGCGCTCCCTCTCCCGCGCGTCGAACTCGCCCGAGCGCGCGCACTGGTCCCCCGAGGCGCGGGAAGCCCACGCCGACGGCGCCTGCGCGGCGCTGGGGACGGCGGCGGCGCTCGCGGCGGGATTGTGCGGCGGCGGCGGCGGGCGAGGCGCGGCGGCGGCGTCGAGGGAGGCGGCGATCCTGTGTCGGAGGGTCGCGGAGGCGACGGAGCGGGGGTTGCTCCGGACGACGTCTGCGACGGCACCCCGGACGTCGTCGGAGGACGCGAGGAGGAGGAGCTCGCGACCGCCTCCTCTCCGCGGCTCCTCCGGAGGAGGCGACGCGTCGCAGCGGCTCCGGGAGGACGGGACCTACCTCCTCCGGGGATTGCTCCCCCTGCTCCGCCTCAAGGTCGAGCTCCCGAACGGCCAGGCGGGGAAGCTCGCGGCGTACGAGGCGGCGTCGTCCCTCCTCGTCAACCTCGTCTCGTCGATCGCGGAGGAGGAAAGCTCGGAGCTCGTCGTCGACGCGTCCCGGCCGGGCGCGAGGGCGGGCGGCGGGGCCGACGACGAGGAAGTCACCCCCCGACGGGGGGGGAGGAGGTCCCTCGCGTCCCTCTCCTTCACGCCCGCGCGCCGGCCCACGGGGGGAGCGGGCGCCGGTCGGACGACGAGCGCCTCCGGGAGGAGGAGGGGGGGGACGAAGACGCCCGAGCCGATGGCCCCGCCCTCGCTGAAGAAGAGCGTCACGCCCCGGAGGACGCGGAACTCCTCGAATCCCGGGTCCGGAGGCGGCGGCGCCTCGCCTTCCGCGACGACGTCGCGTCATCCCGTCCTCGACCTCGTCGTGGGACTCCTCCAGAAGGTCGTCACGGGCAAGGGCCTCGAGCGGGCCGACGCCCGATCTCGCGCGCGGGAGGCGGGGATGCGGTGCCTCGAGCGCCTCCCCGTCCCCGAGCGACGTCGGCTCCTCGCCTTCGTCGAGAAGATGTGCGTATCGAAGGTCTCGAGCCATCGAATGCTCGGGGCGGAGGTGGTCGGGGAGGTGCTGCGGAAAGGGTGGTTCTGGAGGGACTGCCGGGGCATGTCCGCCCGCGAGGAGGGGGGCGACGGCGGGCCGGGAGACGGCGACGATCGCGAGGGTGGCGGGCCGTCGTCGCCGTCGTCCCTCCTGGCGGCGCTGCGCGGGCGCCTGTCCGACCGATCCCCCGCCGTCCGCGCGCGGGCGGCGCTGTCCCTCGCCGAGGTCGCGCGCGAGGCCCGCGCCGCGGGAAAGGAGGGACGGAACCTCGACGGGACCGTCCTCGCGCCCGCCGCATCGTCGTCGTCGTCCGCCCCGGCGCAAGCCCTGGCCGCGGCATTGTGCGACGCGGGTCCCGCCCTCGTCGAGGCGCTGCGCCGCCGGGCGTCCCGGGACGGCGGCGCCTCGGTCCGGAAGGCGTCGATCGCGGCGTGGGTCGAGGTATTGGGCCTGGCGCGGGACGAGGGGCGGGAGGACTTCGCCGCGGGCGGGCGCGACGTCTCGGCGCTGTGCCAGCTCTGCCACGACGCCTCCGTCGCGACGCGGAAGGCGGCGGCGGACGCGCTGACCGAGCTTGTGCGGGCGGAGTGCTCCGGGGGGGCGGATCCGTCCCGAGCGGCGTCGTCGCTGGAGGTGGCGTGGGCCCACACGGTGCTCCCGCTCGCGGCGGACGTCGAGGCGACGTGCGCGGCGCGGGCCGTTCAGTGCTTCGCCAGTTTGGTGATCGATCCCATCGCGGAGCTCGGGGAGGACGAAGATGTCGCCCGTACACTCTTCGAGGACGACGAGGAGGATCGCGCGAGGTACCTCGTCTCATGGAGGCTCCTGGCGAGGCTCAGCGATGGCTCGATCGAGGCTGGAGGCTCGCGGAACGCCTCCGGGAGCTTGGTCGTCGCATTGCGAAGGCTGCTGGTCGACTCCAGCAAGGACTCTCGTTCCCTCGCCAAGAATCTATTCCGCGCGGTTCATTGCGTCGGCAGCCTAAGCCTCGGGCTTGATCTCCAGCACTCCCAAGACGAGTTGTTCATGTCTGACGGACGGGAAAAAGACCTGTTCGACTCCGACACCACGGCGATGAGGACGGGGGCGTGGTGCTTGTTGGACGCCCTGACGAGCTGCCTAAACAACGGCGAGGAGACGAAGTCCGCCTCCAGTCCCTACTTGTCCCTGACCCGGGCGGTGCGCGCAAGCAAAATCGACGCATCGTTCCTCGCGTCGTCCCTACAGAGGCTGCGCGAGCTGCTCAACTCCACTTCCGTGCCCTCCGGTAAGAGGCTCGGCCTCGTTGCAACGTCGCGGGACTGCATGAGGATCACTGCGAAGATGGGGAGCCTGGTCCCGATTTACGACGCGAAAAACATGTCGTTTTCCTTGCTGGGGGACTTGGAAAAGCTGGAGATCGGAATCGACCTGATCCCAGAGCGAGTCAGCGCTCTGATAGCGTTGACGAGAAGAATCTGTGATGACTCCGGAAGGGACCTGTTCGAGGAGGTGAAATCTTGGGCGGACGGGCTCTTGGGACGGTCGGAGAATGCCATCGAATCCTGCATTTCGTCATTTGCGAAGCGAGGACTGGTGGAAGAAGCCGCAAAGAAGCTGCTTGTACATGTGCTCTACCTGATCGGTGAGGTCAGCATGATCGGATTCAGCTCCCAGGAGGACTTCTCGCGCCTCGACACGAAGCAAAGGGACAATGACGTCGCCCCCACCATCGCAGAGCCTGCCAGGGGCCTCCTCATCCGCCCATCTCCGCGGCTAGTGCACCTTGTGAAGTTGATGCTGCCCGAATCTATGCCCCTGCCCGCCAGCGCCGAACGACAAACTATGCCAACACCCTCCGACGTGAGGGCCCATGCTTACCTCACCCTCGGCAAGCTTTGCCTTCGGGACGAGGCCCTGGCCAAAGAGTCCATGAACGTCCTTGCCAGGGAGCTTCATGCGGATTCCGGTCCCGCCGTGCAGGGAAACTGTCTTATGGTGATGGGAGACATGTGCGTTCGATACACCAACCTTACAGACAGGTACCTCCCGTTCATGGCGGCCTGTTTGCAGGCGGGTGAGGGCGGGCCGGCGCAAGTGAACGAGAGCAGTCGCCTCAGCGCGTCGTTTGAAAGGAGGACGAACAGGCACTCGCTGGTGAAGAAGAATGCCATACTGCTCCTTTCCTCTCTTCTTCTTCAGGACTACATCAAGTGGCGGGGCCTCCTCGTCCACCGCTTCCTTGCGGCGGTGGCGGACGAGGATGATGAAGTGTCATGCCTCGCCCAGGCGGCTCTTCGAGGACCTCTGCTCGACAAGCGGCCTGATCTACTGTGCAACCACTTCGTCGGATCCGTGTTTGTGTTTAACGACTGCAAGGCCCACCCACTCTATGCCGTGGAATCAGCAAGCGGAGGAGGAAACGGACTCGCGGTCGACTTCGATTGCACGTTGCTCTATGGGGGCGAGGGGCGACGTCGTCGAAAGGAGATCTATGAAATGATGCTCGGCACCATGGCCGACGAGCAAAAGCT
The DNA here is from genome assembly GCA_036939895.1 of Thalassiosira exigua. NCBI lineage: Eukaryota > Bacillariophyta > Thalassiosirophyceae > Thalassiosirales > Thalassiosiraceae > Thalassiosira > Thalassiosira exigua. The sequence goes on from JALLPA010000968.1 coordinate 5,926, forward strand.
GGAAGTGACCGCCCGGTTAGTAAAGGAAGTCCTCGGTGGGGCACTGGAGACCAATGGAGACCTCAGCGCCGTGTGCAAGCTTCCCCCTGGTGGAGTCAAGGGCGAAGAGCGGTTATCCGACGACAGGATTGAGGCGGCAACGAACGTCCTCACCGACACCCTCGCGATTATACTGACTTCGCCGAAGATTAAGGTTGGGCGCTGCAGGGGTGAGGAAGATGCAGATGAGGACGATGACCCCCTATCAGGTGCGACCAATAAGCCAAGACCATCCGACCAACGAATGATCCACAAGCGCAAGTTGCTCACCAAGATCAGCCGAAAGCATCTCGTCGAAATAGTCATCCCCATAGTCTGCAATCTGAAGACGATTTTGGAGGGCAGTCGCTCGCCATTACTCCGAGACTTGATGATGTATCTCGGGTTTATCTTTCGATCTTACCGTGGAGAAGTGAGAGAGCACCTGGCGAACGACCCGACACTCCTTCAAGAGCTTGAGTTCGACATGCGAAAGTATCAGAGGGAAAAGAAGCAAGACGAGTAACGGATGCATGGGAAGTACCATAGGCAGGCTGAGGTTCAGTGCAATCGCAGATGACAATCATGAATGTTTCTCTCCATAAATTTCTGGTAATTCACATACCTAAGTAGATCCATCAAGAAGTTATGAGTCTTGATGGACGCATCGTATTGTACATCTTGAGGTTATTGGCGCCTTGCGACTTGTACCTGGCCAACCGCTTTCTGCCTTTCGATGTTCTCGACCACGCCACATGGCGTGCGTCTGGCCGCCTCCCGCATATGTAGCCACCCTGCGGGGCTATTGCCAGTCCTGGAGGGGTGATTAGTTCTTGACGTTGTCCCGGTCTTTCCTTTGTGTAATTTCTAACAATGTCACCACCCCCTCAGGAAAAGCTTGTTGGCAGAATTGACCTCCGGCGCCATCGACCACAATCAAGTTTTGAGACTTGACGGAGTCCCCCGATATCCGTCCAGTCTTACCCTACCCCACATATTTGATAGAGAAACTTCTCGTCTTTCTTCAGCAGAGCAGCCATCGCCCCTCACCGATCAGTGAGAAACAGGACACATTGCGAGCGGAGACTGGCTATTTGAATGAAAAGGTTGGTAGGGAAGCCAGCCAACACAAAGCCGCAAAGCACAAGCAGAATTGGGAGCACGAAGAAAATTTCGAGGCTCTGGAAAGGTAAGCAACTACGCGTGCCAAGGAAATCGACGGCAAAATGCGTCTAGGACAGCTTGATCAAAGAGCAGAACTCCTATTTTGATCTCGTTCCCAACCATAGACTAATATTCCCAACAGCTACTTTGCACCAGATATAAGGTAAGGAGAATAGCCCTCCCAACAACTTGGCTCAGGTGCATAGAAACAAAAGAACTTTCGTCCACTTTTTGACTAAGATCAAGGCTAAGCAGGATTGCGACAATGCTCGAGCAGCTCACTTAGCTGATCTTCAATGCTTTTCGTTCCGCCATGTGCCCTGATAAAACGATAGTTCCTTGCGATGGCCCTAATCGATATGATTGGCACTTGATCCTTACTAGAAGTAGAAGCACTTCTAGTAAGAAGTTTCCATGTCGAAATGATGTCGAATGTATGTCGACTCACAAAGAGATTGAACCAGTCCAGAACCATCCTCAGTCTTTTCAATCCGTTACTTTCAGTCCGCATACTATACCGTGGCCCGACCAGACGGCTTGCAGATGCTCGACGTGGCTCCACAACAACCGTGCAACCGTGGTGCGACAACCCTTCGCAGCGCCCCGGAATTCGCAACAAGCGAAAGTCTAATCGGCACAGAGTTCAAGCAAGTCGCAAGGCGTCTAAGCGAATAATGGAGGACTTCGATGGCAACACACACAGCTCTACATAGCACTTCGGATGCTTCTGATTTGGCATTGTTCACGACACGTTCAATCCAATGATACTCCTCGTGGGAATCAGTACTTTTACCCATAATTTCACACTTCACACATAAATCGCTCCGACGATTGCAGAGATTGCACGCATGGCCGTTGGCCGTGGATCAGTCGCGACTCCCAACGGTGGCTCAACCAGTCGCTCAACCGCTTGGCTCGACGATGCATGGGTCGCGGACCTGTCGACAACCCTTCTCCAAACTCCTAAGTGGGTCAACAAGTCGCAAGAAGAGGTTGTTGTTCATTATTTTCGATTTGGGCTCTCACTTACTTGGCATCCGATACGATCTGTCGTCTCTAAGGCTTCAGGCAACAATGGAGAACATCGATGGCAACCCACACAGCTCTAACAACTCGGATGCTTCCGATTTGGTATTGTTCACCGCACGTTCACATGGGAACGCTGACTTGCCACGTGAGATCATCCGCGTGAAGAACAATGACCCCGAAGCAACTGAGCTCGAGTTGCAGTCCATTGACGACTGGAACGAGAGCGCGTGGAGGCGTCTAGGCGTCATTGTTGGTCAGAGCACGAATCTAAAAACGTTGAAGATCTGGTTTGGAAACTTTGATGCCGTGGGATTTGGTGCTGGACTGCAGCACAATCGATCTATTGAGAGCTTTACATTGGCCGGTATTAATCTCGATGACCCCGAAAGCTTGAGAAGCCTCGCCCCGTTTCTGAGCAACAACCCCAGTCTCAAAGAGGTTTGGTTCGAATCTTCACACATGGGGGCGGATTCCATCCCCATATTGTCGAATGCACTGGCAAGCCGCTCAGCAGATTCTCTCGAATGTTTCAACCTCAGCCATACCAACTTCGGGGATGTTGACTTGGATGAGCTCGTTTCGGCATTGGCCAGGAACAAGTCTTTGGGGCATCTTTACTTGGATGGCTGTGGAATTGGACGAGACGGATGCACTTCCCTGGCGAAGCTGTTGGAAGACAAAGAAATCAATCTCAACACACTGTGCATTGATGATGATTGCGCAGTGATTTTGGCAGAATCTCTCGCCAAGAACGACAAACTTTCGTATTTGTATTTGACTGAAAACGGTAGGATCTCCAAGCAGGGATGGTCAGCCTTGTCGGCACTTGTATGCGACTCCTCAAGCATCGAAGGTGTGATGAAGTCCAACCATGTGCTCAGAGCGTTGGGTTACAATGACATTGTAACCCAAATATCTGCGATGGGGGAAGACGATGCTGGTCTCTTGATTGCATCCTTAGAGCTTAATGAGAAATTCGACAAAATGTATGTCGCGAGGCGCAAGATCATCTGGGGTCATGCCCGAGGAGATCTAAACATCGGAGACTCCTCAATCCCTTCAGGCTTCATGCCACGCATCATGTCATGGTTTGTTGATGACTCCGACGAGAATAAGGCCAATCTCATCCAATACCATGATCCACCTCTTCCCAAGGCAAAGGCAGATACAACTCGCCTTGACTCGGTCTACCGCATTCTTCGGACCAGGTCTGCACTCTTCGAGACGGATGAAAGGGCAAAATAATGTAAACACTGGCCTGGGGTGGAGTGATTGGCGGGGTTGTGGTGCAACTACAGATCGCACCTCATCGGCTTACCTGCTGGGCTGTCTATGAAGGGCAGGGCATGCAGTTGGCTGGAGCTGTTTTGCTATCAAAAACAAAAGAGGAAACCTTTTTTAAGCAATTACTGGCGTACTAATTCCTTCACCTCTCGGGAGCTCCAAGACCCTCCGACTTCTCCCTCTCTTTCAAATAAGCAACTCGCTTCGTTATCAGGTTGTCTACGTCTTCTCCTTCCCCTCCTCCGCGAGCTTCACATGGTGTCGTCTCTGCCCATTGCGACAACTCTGCGATGCATCCCCGACGCGATTGCAGCACCTCCTCTGCCGTAAGCCCCCGCAGTACCTGTACCGTCTCCTCCATGGCCAGGATGCTATCCCCGTCATAGTCCAGGAGGTGAAACTTGCTGCTGAGCTTGACCTCGACGTCGATCGGGTGGGTTTCTATCTTCCCAACCATCACCCGGCTCTTCAGCTGTTGACCGCCTCATTGTGACCGAGATGTGCGTTTTTGGCGCCCAGCCCTGGACCGACACTCAACATCGGAGGAAGCGACTGCACTCGGCCACACCCACACCGCCGAACTAAACTCAACGGATTATTTTCCGAGCAGTCACGATTCCAGCATGAAACGATTGTCGTTCCAGTAACTCATCACGTCCAAGGCGTATTCGGACGCCCATCGCCCCAGCCCGAAGGAAGGGACCGCCGACAGAACCATCCCCGCGAGCGACGCCAGGGGCCGCGTCAAAACGTCGTACGCAGGAGATCGAAGGAGGTACAGCCCGTACCGACCCCGCCTCCGCTCCAACTCCTCGACCTCGGCTCCTTCGGCGGAGGGAGGAGAGGATCCAGCGCGCACCGACCGCCGGCGTCGCGCGTGGGTGCCGCCGGACGACGCGGAGTCGTCCCCACGAGCGACGCGGAGCAGCTTGTCGGACAACAAGTCCATGATCAATGAGATCCACCACGCCTTCCAGATCCCGAAGGAGGAAGACGGGGAGCGCGGAACGTTCGGAGACGATTGTCTTTTACGCCACTCTCTCCTCTCTGCATAGCTCCAGTACAGCGGCCTCAACACGTGAAGGAGTTCTCCCGCCGCGTGGGCACAAACCACGCCGCTGTCGGAAGACGCCAGATCCGAGAGCCGCTTCGCCACGAAGGCGGAAGCGTTCGTCGCGGGTTCGCCCAGACCGGTCGAGGGCCGCCTCCGAGCGCGGGAAGAGGCCGCGCGGGGCGTCGATCGCCTTCCGGTCCTCCGCCCGACGTACCGCGCGACGTCCGCCTCCGCCTCCGCGTCCGCCAGGGGCGCCGGCGTCTCGTACGGGTCGAGCTCCCCTCCCCTCCGCAGCAGCGACGGGATCGACGACGCTTCGCGGCCTTCGCCGCCGGCTCGGTCCGATCGTCGACGTCGACGCCGCGCCCACCACGACGCCGAGAGCAGCGCCAACCGCGCGAGGAACCTCGCGGCCTCCAGCCGATGGCACGCCTCCGCGGCGCGACGTCGGCGGGCGTCGTGCTCGCGCCGCCTCCTCGGCGCGTCCGTCGCCCCGGTCGGGAAGTCGTCCCATTCGTCCGGTCCTCGTCGCGACGCGCGGAGGGGACGGCGGGCCCAAGCCTCCACGGCGGGATGGACGCAGGCCAGCGCGGTCAGGAGGGCCCGGACGATGGGCACGGCCGCGCTCGTCGCCCGGGCGACCTTCTCCCCCGCGTCCGCCGGCGTCGAAGGCGACGACGGTTCGGACGACAGCCACTCGTCCCTCGTGCCCACCGTGGTCCCCATGCCCTCCCCCCATCCCACCAACACGACGTCGTTCGCCCATCGGAACAGATTCCAAGCGGCGTAGTACAGCTCGGCGTTGGCGCCGCTTCGGTCGCGCTTGAAGAGCAGGCCGTAGAAGACGAACCGCTCCATCAAATGCTCCAACAGGTCGAGCGACGGCTCGTGGCGGCGGAGGAAGCGGCGGTACGCGTCTAGGGAGGTTCGATTCTCGGGGGCTCGGTGGCGCTTTTCTACGCCTATCTGAAAATCCGACCGGTCCCAGTCCGCGCATCGACCATTAATTGCGTCGGTCAGAGCCCCGTCGCCGTCGCCGTTGCTCGTCCGGAGCGTCGCGTCCGACGGATGGGCCGTCAGCGGCGAGGTCCGCTCCCCGACCGGCACGAGGTCTACGTCGCCGCCGCCCGTCGAAGCCGAGGGGCGGGTCTCGTCGTCGTCGTCGTCCGGCTCGGACCGCGGCGTCGATCCGGGCGGCGAGGCGCGCCGGGCGGCCGCGTCGGAGGACCTCGCCCCGACCACTCGCGCTTCGTGCTCCCGCTCCGCCCGGGCCCAGGCGGCGTCGAGGCGGGCGTCTCCGTCGCGGTCCTCGCCGCCCTCGCCCTCGCCCTCGCCCTCGCCCTCGCCCTCGCCCTCGCCGTCGGAGCCGGAGGGGGAGGGAGCCGTCATCGCCGACACGGCGGTCGGGGAGGAGGCGGCGTCGTCCGCGGTCGTCGCGCGCTTCGGGTCCTCCCCCGCCGTCGCCGCCGCCGTCGGAGCGAGCGCGCCCCCGCCCCCTCCGTCGCCTCCCCCGCCTCCTTCGTTTCGATCGTCCCGGTCGCTGAGGGTGCCGCCGCCGCCGCCGCCGAGGCGACGGCCGCAGGGGCTCGCCACGGCCATGATCGACGCGCTGTCGTTTTTTGCTCGCAATCTTGCTGTCAAAAATGCCCAGTTCGGATACTCAGACTGTAACCAATCAACATAGGAATAAATTCCTTTTTATGGACAGAGGAGAAAATAGTACCCAAAAGCAAGGCAATCTGTCCCACATCTGTTTCAGACCAAAAAAAGAGTTGATGGATATGGTACGTAGGTACTTAGGTAGATATGGTGTTGTAGTTGTACCCGTACGGTACCCATAGATAGACCCCTAAGTACCCGTAA
>JALLPA010000969.1:0-12336 GCA_036939895.1 Thalassiosira exigua
GCTAACTCTTCCAAATAGGCGCGCCTCCAGCTCCCTGAGCTGAACAAAAGCACACGCACTCGGACGCGGACTCGCACGTCTTCGGCGCGGAGACGCCCCAGACCGCTTCCGTCCCCCCCAGGTCGTCGAGCGTGAACAATTCGCAGGATGTGTGGTACCACGTTGCATCATAGGAGCCCGAGGAGAGGAAGGGCATGTCCTTTGCAGAGGCGGCCGAGCCGAGGCCTATCGAGACATCGAGGGTGGTCCCCCCGCCAAGATTTGGGACGACTGCGACCTTCGGAGACACCGTAGTCTGATCGGTGTCGCACGTGCTCGTCACGGTGACCCACACGTCCCCGTCCTCGACGGGGTATTTCTCGAACCAATCCTCCTTCGTGTACCGGTGGATCGTGACGGGCGCATCGGACTTGACGATCAGCGGCGACTTGCGTCCAGATGCTCCGTTGGGGATCGACTGCTCGAGGAGAACGAAGGTGCCCGAGGACGGGACCCGAACGAGGGTGTCTTCGGGGAGGGGCTGGAGGAGCTGTCCCCGTCCAGAGGGCGAGGCGATGATTAGGGCCAGGGCCGTCGACGACGAGGCTGTGCGTCCCCCTCTAAGGAGCCTCATTCTCAGCAGGGGGTGTTTGGTTCGAAGTGAAGTCAAGGCCTTCCTTCCAGCCTGCCCGCGCGCCACATGATTCTCAACAATTGTTTTGTAGGGAAGATGGACGAGGGACGAGGAGTATGCAGACGTCGAGGCGATCTCAGAGTAGACCTGGGTTGTGGCACTGTTCAAGTTGATTCGTGTTCTCAGGTTCTTTCTTGGTTTTTACACACACAAATAAACGTAACGCTCATCATCATACACACTACAATAAAGAAATTTTGTATCGTGCATACAAGTTGATCCCTCCGCCTGCAGAAAAATCTTTGGGAGACCAAGTTTGGCAGCAAGGCCCTTTGGCAAGACTGGGTATCGAAAGCACAATGATATTATGGTACAATACACAGTTTTCAACGGCCGCACGGGCGGCGATTCGCCCCCCTGGCCCGCCCACCCGTCCCGACGTACGGTGTGAATGCAAGCTTCGCATTGTACCTCTAGTTGGTCGTCCGGTGCGCCTAAGCTGGATTCGATATCCTTGGAAACATAAAGGTGCATCCACGTAGACTTGCAAGTGTTAGCAGCAGAGCCAGAGCTGTAAGCTTGTGAATCCTTCAATTTTTTTCGTTTTAATATTTCAGGGTCGTAGGTATTGAATTTTGATTCAACATATATTCAGACAGAAGGGTCAAGAACCTCAGTGTCGAGGCATGAACTGAAACTGGATGATCACGCCACTCAGCACCATCCATACTGACAGTAGTACCAACCATCAGGGCGCTTGCAGCAGCTGCAGACCAATGATGAGAGCAGATGTGCAAAACTGTTACGCACTGTCAAAGTGGCCGACTCACCTGTAGCCGGAGTGACAATCGCTCATGTAGGAACATGTGCCGGACCAGGAGCACAACTTGCGAGTGCGGCGCAGTCCAGGATTATCCTCTGCCTTGATTCCCGCAAGAGCGTTGGCTTTGGATTCAACGCGCTCCTCAGGTTTAGGCCCAGTCGCGGTGGCGCCTGAGAGTAAGAGGATGGCGAGGAAGAGAGCGTAATATACGAGGCAATTGTCCAGCATGGTTTGGTTTCGCTTTGATTGGAGAGATGCGATGAAACATCAAGAGAGATGTGAATGCATTAAGCGAAGAGAGCAGCATTAGGATGGAGTCATAGGGCAGGAAACACACTGACATTGATATCGACTTTAGTAGTTGTTGAATGGTATTTTGGATGTGTGTTGTCGTTTTGATCTTTGCATTTTTTGTGAGAGAGCATCATTGCAATTGTTTGCAGCCCCCCCTCTCCATCTCCTCCTGGATGACCAAGACAAAGAATAGTATGACTCGCCGTCCTCCTGGAGGACCAAGACAAAGATTTATAGAGATATTGAGGTGTGCATTAGCAGTGCAGTGCGGCTTCATCTTTCACTGACAATTCCATTCAATAGAGACAAATATCGAAGGGTTCTCGTCACGCCATGCACACTGGAACTTGATACGGCCCTTGATACGGCTATCCATTTCGTTGCTGATGTTCTCGCCCCACGAAACAACACCACTGGTATGGGCTTGATCTATGGACTTCATCAATGCTTGATCCCCTCACTGCAAATGTGTTTGACTTCAACTCTCGAGAATACTCTTGGTATTGGTATTGGTCACTATTTTTTGATTAGTCAAATTTACAATAGCACGTCATATCAGCTACCTCCACGTTGGCGTGGCTTGTCTTCTCCTTTCCCTAGCATCGTTGTCGCAGATCAGGAGCTATATGCATGTAAATGCCATGGTCACAGTTACGATCACCCATGTGACATCGAGAAATTATAACAAACGAATCACCGCGAAACTGTACACGATCGGCCTGCTTTGGTTCGTTTCTCTCAACCCATGACTGGCAAGGCGAAACAGGAAGTAATCTCTTCAACCTTGCTATTGCTGGTGGAGACCTGAGTCAGTATAGTATGAAAAAAATGCAGCAATTGAATTCGGACGAAGAAGGAATTTTTGCCCTGCTTTCGGCGACGGCGATCAGCCAATCTTTTCCAGTGGTGGCTGTTGGCAATGAATTTTTTGAGCAAGCTTACTGGCATTTTATGACGAAAGTATGGAGGATCCGTGTCGGGGGGCGTGTTACAAATTCAGACATTCCCTCTTTTGGAACATGTTTGTGAGCACATACTCAATGGCTGTGCAGATGCAAGCCAGCTATTGATAGTTATTGCTGGCGAGTGTCCATTTTCAGTGATGGTGAGTTCCATATCCATATTGCAAGTGAGACAGGCTTTGAGCTTCCATTTGCATAGAGAATCGATCCCATTACCCCTGGTGGCTTGCAAGTAAATAGATTTTAGATGAGAGTAGATATCACAGCATCCAGCATCCATATAGTATTACAGCAGATTACAGCTTCATTCAATACAGCTTGATTCAAAAGGGGAACTCTGAAATTTCGATTGGAGGCGAACCATTATATTCGCTTCCTGGAATTGCCGGATGCGGCGAGAGTGGCAATGGCACACCTTTTTTGCCATCGCCGGCTGCCAAAAGGGGAGGAATGCCCATGACCGCATATGGACAAAAGGACCGAGGATATGGAGAGGCGTCGTCTATCACGCCTGACTCGGGAAAGCCCTGAACATAGAGATTGGGGTCGAGCACCGCGTTGCCGGAGGTAAAGGCAAGCACCGTTGGCATCACAGAGCAAACAATCGTCGCAGCAAGCCCGACGCCGAAGATGACTCTCTGATAGCAACCGTTCGTAGGGGCGTATGCGCCAAACACAATGACAAATGTAGCAGGCAAAATGAGAATGGAGAGACCCAAGAGCCAGTTAACCACCGCATTGAGCACCCAGTCCGTGTTGGTCAACGAGCAGGAGAAGGTTCGATCATAGACGTTACCGCTCGCCCCGGTGGAGGCAGCGATTTGCGCCCCGAGCCAGTTTACCCACACCGTCGCCAAAAGCGTGCCACATGCCAGAATGTGGTTTGCCCTTGAGAGTGTCAGCATGTGCCAGGTTCCCCCGGCACCCACGAGGAGGGATCCTTGGATCACTCCAATTTTATGAACCGTTCCGACTGCGGGCGTCACTTCTACGGCAGAAACTAAGCAGGAGAGGCACCCCGCCAGCACCTGAAGCCACCCATTCACCATTACCAAACGAGCTATTCTCTCTGAAAAGAGCCCATCATCAGCATCGACATCGACGGTCGAGTGCAGCAAGGGTTGTTGTTCGCTAGGTTGCGTGCTCGAATCCTCCATGTTCTCGGTTATTGGTTATTGATCCCAGTTTGCTTCCCTCTTTGCTCTCCAAGATAAATTTAATGGAGCGCGTTTGTACTGACGCCCTTTTTTACTATTATTCATCACACGCTTGTGTTGGCTGGCTACACTTTGCCTCTCAAAGCCAGCTAGCAGCATCAAGTCAGCAACAAGCAAGCAGGCACGCAACAACCAACCGGATCATTGAAGCCGGCAGAGCCAACGGCCTCTTTGTACATGTGGCCTCTTTGTACGTGGGAATCAATATCCCCACAACAGTTGAGCAGATAAAATCGGCGGCAAGTCCCGTGCGATATCACCCATCAGCGCGTCTGGCGCGCGCACAGAAGGTTCCGGAAGCGGCCGGCGCGCGCACACACAAGCTTCGTTTGGGGCCAAATTTATCAGTCCCCTCAAGGTCAATCGTCCCCTCTCAAGGGCTTCGGATGAACTTGCAAAATTGGCCTCAAACTCAAACGCAAACAATTGAACCAAACTCATAGGTATCAGACAAGACATTACTTGCTTCTAAATCAAATAGTTGTTATAAGGTCAGCAGATTCTTCACTCAGTGCACACAGACATGATACCCTTTCGGGCATGACTAGGGAGGTGTCAGTCATAGGGTCATAATACTGTCACCAATACAAAAGGCATTGTCATCGATTCAGCCAAGGTCGGTAAATTTCTTCGACAGTCTATTAAAGAAAGGTTCATTAACAAGGCCTTGAGCAACTGTATACTCTGCCGTCACTGTGTCACTTAAGACAGGATGGGGCATTCACTTGTACATCAGCATTTTTTTCATTTATTCGTAGGGTAGGGCCACTCGAGAAGAGTAAGATCTCGCGGCCAGCTTGGTCCTTGGATGGTGCCATACCTAGTGAGCTTGAATTTGGAATTTGAGAAACATTCACATGAGATAGAAGGACAATCGCAAAGTTGAAAGTTGTTGCCAGCAGTAATGTCTGCAGTGTCAGCAGGTACTCAGCACTTTGCAAAGATGATTGCCAACAATGGCAATGGTTCCATCGCTGTGGCATCACTGCGATTGATAAGGATGGTCAGACATTGTATTCTCATTCCCTACATAGATCGGGACACAAAGGGTTCAAGATAACCGTGGACAATCACAGGGGTTACATATGGTTATGGTCAAAGGGTTCAAGGGTCTACCAGTATCAAACAAAGTTCTAAAAAAAATTGCATATTCATGTTTGGTAAGTATCAATAAAACGAGCTGTGCGCATATGAGGTTCAAGTTATCCCCTTCATCTCGAAGGGAATCAAGTTCCAAGCTCATTTAAGGTGAATTGTGTGATTTCAAATCAAGCTTTCTTTCTACACGACCGCACATAGGAATAAGTATGTTAGCTCACCGATCAGACCAACTTAATTTAGCTTCGACAATTTCTGCAAGTTGAAGTTGGCAAACTATCCCACTTTTCACCCATTCCCACTTATCCAACCATCGAAAATGATGGTATTTTTGAAATCTGCGCAAAATTTCCAGTTCGAACTGATCATCTCACATAAAATTTATTTCGGTCCAGTCCCTCTCAAATGCGAGAGTAAGTGCTAATGAATTCAGTCGGCTGGCCTCCTCACGGATCGAGAGTATCCCAGTATCTGCACAGAAGCAATGACTGTTGCTATCTACTTTTATGGTCCATCTCCCTTTTTTTCCTGAGGAGTTCCGCTGATCACACAAGTGAAAAGAGACAAAAACTCTCCGTAAAAAGTAGATGTTCCACCATACATATTGCATGTCAACATTGCCTCAGATGAGGCCGCACTTTTTGAAGGAAAAGTGGAGGCATTAATGATCGGCTCCCCTCAGATTAATTTATGTTTTCTTTTCAAACTGCCAGCCACTGCCTGTCTGCAACACAGTGCACAATACACTACGTGCAACAAGAGGCGAAGTGGGAGACCAACAAGTGCACAACAACCAAATTATCACCGGCTTCTGATGTGGGGGCTTCTATCTTTTGCTGCCAGATGGTGGCAGATGATGCCATCGATGAAGGGTTCTCCTGAGAGCCCTTGTCCTCGGCTATTGGTTTATCCAGGGTGACTTGCGCTCTGTATTGTACTTCATCCGCCGACAAAACAGTCACTGAGAGGTTATTTTGAGGCTGGGATTATCGTCTCACTTTCCCTACGCCGTAAGAATCAGTACAAATATCTTCTCGCGCCTCATTATGCCCGTGATTTGAATTGTTGTTGAAACGTGTTAAGCACACGTTGAAGTGAGAATCATTTCCACGATTTAAATAACGTAACACGCCAAAGCATTAAAACAATAATGATGGGTCAGGATGAGCCATACTATTTCTTATTGATGATTGACAATCCAAGATTTCCCCCTTCTGCTTTAGGGTATCAAACCTTTGCCAAAAAACTTCCCCACTTTCAGCTTGCCTAAAATGATATGTCCATTTCATACATTTTTATAATGCATTATCACCCCGGTCTGCTGTTTTACAACGACGCTGTTTTCCCTCAGCTTCAACCGCTTTAATGTAGAGGCAATAGTCTGCTCTGGATGTATGTACGGCGGAGCTGTCTCAACATAAGTTGATGACATTTGTGAAATGAAAAGTTGAAACACCGTCAGAGATTATCTGATGTGGGAACTGGATCGTGGCATGCTTGTCGGATCTCAACACAAGATGATTTGGTTATGAGGTCATATTACTACCAGGGAAGGCACCAAAGACTCAAAGGAGTCTGGGTGCTCAATATGTTTACAATTAAATGGACCTCTTTTGTTCACGACGGTGATCTGAGCTGAAAACAGTTTTCCAAAAAGACTTGACACTCTCACGCTTGCGTCGCCTGCGCTCAGGTGCGGAATGTACCAGCCTTGAAGTACTCCTCTCCCTTGGAGAGCTCTGCGCCGAATGCATAGAATGATGACGTGTTCTTCTTAATTCAGATGACCGTCGCGAGGTTGATTTCTTCGCATCAACTGCGAGAGATGTTCTCGCCGGGGCTTCGGAAGGTCTAGTTGAGAAAGAAGACCCAAGGCGGCTATCGCCGTCCATGAAAAACATGTCATATGCGTCATCATCTTCATCTTCGTCCGTTGAGGAATCACTGCCTTCGTCATTGAACAGAGTTGGAAGTGATGCAGGAATAAGCCTTTTCAATATCTTCAGTGCCCTCATGACAGTGGGCTCTTCCCTCATAATAATGTAAAATTTGTCTTCATCGAACGCGACTTCATACTCCTGCAGTGATACACTTAATTTGAGAACCATCATTCTCGTGTCTAATTGCGTAAACTTTCCATCGCCGTTTCTATCACTCAACATGACAATCTTAGTGACTTCCTGGATGATTCTTTCTCGCACATTATCCTGGTAATAAGGAAGAACAATGAGAAAAGGGAGTACATTATTTATCTCTCAGTAGCTCCCAGTTGTTACGTCTGAACAAACACTACATACCCTCATTTGACTTAGTATCGTTTCATTGTCTTGTACCAACTCAACTATCTTGTCAACTTTGATGTGCTGTTCAACAGCGATCTTGTTGAGCTCTTCACTTGCTTCGTGTGTCCTGTGATTGAGGTTAGAAGGTCATTTTCACCAGCTTGATAGAGTTCGCCTAAACAAATCTACCTTTCAGGACTCACCTCTCAACTTCAGGCTCGAGTTCGTCAATCTCTTGGGCGAGGATAATAACCTCGTTCTCTAGCCTCTTGGCTTCGTCTTCCAGTGAATTAATATAAGATCTCATCGCTTTGTCAAACAATTGTGAGTATGCATTTTGGCAGCTTGGTTAAAGGCCACACAAATCTATGCCGTTCGTACCTGGAAGTTTAACAATCTTGTACTCTTTGTAAGCAGAGACAGGAATGTTGACCAGGCAGACACCAGCCATGGCATACACTATCGTTGCTGGATTCAGTACGATAACACCCACGGATGCTGCAGCTCCAGCTGCTAAGCCAAGGGAAACTTCACATAGACGATCGCGCACGCATAAACATTAATCTTGATCGGGAAGAAATGCATCGTTGTTCATGACAATCTTACCGACGGCGGTCACGAGCATCTGCATTGCAGTTGGTTTGGCCTCTACCGGTACACTAGAAGCAGAACCAGAATAATAGGACATCTCGTCACTTGAAACGCTCTCATTGTCCGCTTCGATCAGAGGCTGCAGCAAACCCTCCGCCTTATTGTAGGCGTGCACTGCCGCCTTGTCCCGCAGCCCCATGGTTCTCTAGAGTAGAAAGGATATGCCTTTCGTAGAGGGCACCGCGGCGCACTTTGAAAAGATCTTGCTTGCACAACTATTGGCGCTGCCTTTCCACTCTTGTTCTTTTGCCTCATTCAGCCTCCGGTGCCTTCGGCAACGAGAGGATCGTGAGTTCTCCGCGGTTGCCCCTCTCTGAATCAATCTGGATAGTCTTGCCGGATGGTTGCGTTCGTCGGCGCAGCGCGGCAACGCTCTGGGAATGGACTCTGCGCTGCGCCGCCGCCTCCGAGAAGCGCCGCTCGTCTACTACGACCCTACGGCGGCGCGGCTCACCGACCGGACCGAGGAGCGATGAGCCCGTGCGGGGTGAACCCGGCGTACGAAGCGAGGAGCGAGGAGGTGACGCGTGTTGAGTTGTTGTTCGCGGGCGGGAGACTTTTCGTACCGCTGGCCTTGGGAAATGTTCTTTTCGGTATCCGTTTGTTACTGAGGACTAACATTAGTGTTTTTAAAAATAGAACTATTCATATTGAAAAGAAAAGGTTACTTAGATAAAACTACACACTATGAGAGGGTATAGTGTAAACAAAGGTCAACTTGACCAGCTAAGTTTAGCTCGATAGAGGGCGCCTTCAGCGCGATCCATCAAGGTAGGGTTTCATTATTAGTTCCATAGTTTTCGACGTGGGTGGGCATCGGACATCATCGGGGGCGTCGGTGTGGCGCACGGGCGCGGCCAAGGACCTTGCTTGCCAAGGAGCCGCGGGCAAAACAGAACCAGAACAGACCAGAACCTCGCTCGAGCTTCCCCCCGCCCCCCCGCCCTCCCCTCCGCCCCTCCCAGAGCGAGAGAGCCTGCGAGAGCCGCGCCACTAGACTTAGGTACAGGCAGGGCAGGGTTCAGGGGTGTGCTCGTCGTCGTTTGGTCGTCGTCGTGTCGGGTAGTCCGCCGTCCGTCGCGTTGAGGAGGGTTGGGGAGAGTCGAGGTCGAGGCGGCCGTCGGTCGTCGTCGTTGGGCGCTGTTCGTTCGTCGCTCGTCGACGTCGTGCATTGCCCGCGGCCGGCCTGCCCCCCCCCCCCCCCCCCCCCCCCCCCCCGTCCAAGATCGCTCGGTTCCCTTCCGCCCTCTTCAAAGAGCTATTTTGGCCCATCGGAACTGTTGCGTCGACTCTCAGCGCTGCATCGCGTCGTCTCCTTCGAACTTCCCCTGCCAACGATGTCATCTGGAGACGAAATCAGCCTACGTGGCGTCCTATTTCGTCGCACGATCCGAGGAGGCCACGCATCGCTGGCCGTGATCGTAACGAGCGACGGTGAGGACGAGGACCAGGGAGGAGGGTCGTACATGGGGCGACAGGAGGGCGAGAGGATGGTTCTCGTGATCGTCCGCTTGGGCGGGCCGGAGTGGGAAGAACGACGGGGTCGCGAGATCGATCGTTCGACACCGATGATCAATGATAGCGGCGAAGGGAACGAATCGATGTCTCTCCTTCGATCGAACATTCGTAGAATGTGCAAAATGGGAAACGAGATGGAGTTCTGTGGACATTTTGTTTCGACTGATGATGCTTTGAATGGGAACAAAACTACCGACAATGAAACATCGACGGATTGGCGCAAGTGGGAGACCTTTATTGTGGATTATTATCTTCAGTCTACGCACTCGCAGCAAAGCAATGTGCGAGTATATCAGGAACTTGTGTGGGATGCATTGCGATGCCAAACTGTACGGTCTAAGTACTTTGTGTCGCCACCACTTAAGAAGCAGGAAAAGAGAAGGACTACAACGCTCATTAATAGTGGAGATAACACCAATTCTGTTGATAATACAGTTGATGCAAATGTAGGTGAAAATGATGCGAGCATGAATTCAAAACAGAGGCACCACGGTGGTGGTATAGGGAAACGAAAACAGGGGGAGATCGTTGCTGGCTTTTTGCTTTGGGTGATATCAACAATATACGAAGGAGAAGAATCGAAAGAGTCATTGGTTCCCGAAACACAGTCAGCACCTAGTCGCGATCAAATGCCATCGCATGGTCGAGATGCTCTTCAAGAAAATGATTCATGGCATCGCCAGAGCAATTTGTTGATGGAACGATTAGTTCCACTTCATCCATCCCTGGCTCATCCAAATGAACCTTCAGTTACCTCTAGAAATGCGAAGGTAGCAAATATTGTCAAAAAGAGAACCCAAAGCAAGGATAGCAGCGTTGATCAAAAATATGACAATGAAGAAACCCTTCAAAAGATCATTTCAGACCTCACTCCAGGGGGGATCCTTGATGCTGCTGGTGGTGCGGGACACGTCAATCTTGCATTAGCTCTGCGAGGTGTTCATTCCACAGTCATTGACCCGCGGCCCACAGTTGGCCGGCTGCCAGGTCGTGACCGCAAAGTTCTAAAACGATCTAAGCAAAAGCCGTTCTCGTCATATCGAGCATGGTTTGGATCGCGGCCCACCGGAGTAGACATAGCCTTTCGAGTTGGAGGAAATGCACGTACATCGACTGGGCATGAACGCGACAAGGCGCTCACAGCCAACGACGGAAGTGTTGATCCTACCACACTGCCGATCTGCTCGATGTGCTCAGATGATAACCTGTTGCCAAATTGCACTGCCATAGTGGCATTGCATCCTGATGAAGCGACAGGCGACATTGTCAGCACTGCTGTGGAGAGCAAAATTCCTTTTGTAGTTGTTCCCTGTTGTGTCTTTTCCCGCCTTTTCCCAGATCGCATCAAACCTGTGAGAGAAGGCGAGGAAATATCTGCCAATACCACCGTGAGCACTTATTTTGATCTGATTGATTGGCTCATAGCAAAGCACCCGGCAATTAAGGTCACTCGGCTGCCTTTCGAAGGTGCCAATATTGCTGTGTGGGCTACATTTAAATGAGTTTTTCTTCGATGCTGTCAAATTAAACTTCCTATGAGTTTCATGTGCATCATTGTTTGTGAGCGAATCTAGCCAGTATCAACAAAAGAGGGGAGGCGGCGCTGAATCTCTTCTCTACCCATCGCAATGCTCTCCAACCTACATACCCCTCTCCCCTTTTGCCCAATGAATGATCTGAAGTTTTATACAAGTCTCATAAGGCAACAATATCACAAAAGGATGGCAACAAGTGTCAACATATAAATATATAATATATATATATGTGTATATATATATATATATACATTGCATAAATTTCCGCCAAATGGCGTGTAATCACGTCACAACTATCAGCCACCGCGTTGAGTCACGCACCCGTCATCATTACATGGGACCCCAGCACTGACCAACGACGGCCAAACCAATCCAGATCCGAATCAATTCGAAATATATACGAATGATATTTCTACCCCACCTCGGGCCCGCTCACTCCGGGCCATCCTCCTCAGAGGCTGGTGATGTACTCCATATTGTCATCACCTCATGTTCCTCTTTCCTTGCTTGCGATGTGATGGGACAAGTTACAGCGGCAGCCCGAGCCGTGGCTGTGGTGCGGCACTGCCGGCCAGATTGTAAGCGCTTAGTCTGTACTCTCGCTTATGCCTGGTTTTGTTGCTATTTTCCTCCGCTCCTTTGCATACTGCGGCGGGATCTGCTTTGAGCTGCGATGGCAGTGACCCGTCGACCGACAAAATATCTCTGCCCAGGGCGAGACCTTTTGGTTTCTGTTTTTTTTTTCTATTTGCCACTGACAATGCTTAATCTCTGATTCTTTATCTTTGCATTCATTGTAACTCTCGTCAGTTCCAGGTGAGTGCTGATGGGAGGCAACCTGGTGGGGCTAAGTCAGAGGTGAGCCTTCTTTGGTCCATTTTGACCTCATCACTCGGCCGAAGTCAAATCACTTGACAAATATTTAATACCTAATCTGCTGCATCAGTCCCACTCCGGCGGAATGTTCCACTTCTCTTGCCCTTGCCTCCGCCTCCTCCTCCCTTGTCTAGGAGGCATTGGGACAGCCGTGCTTGCCCTAAGCGTGGGAGGACCCAGCCATGACCCGGGCCGCTGCCGCTGCTGCTCGCAGTTTTGCTATGCGGATGGTGCGGCATTGGCTTGGATTCCGAGTGGGCCATGAAAGATGCCGGTGTTGGAGATGACATATTGCTGAGTCTAGTCGCCCCGGAATAATCCATATTCTGTCGCAGAAGTGATTTGCCTTTTCTTTTTCTGACTTTGATCAGAAGCTATCTAATATTTCATTGCTTTTGCTTTGACAAGAAGTATAGGGGGCACACTCGAAGGTACTTACGTAAGAAAAAAATATTCTGGCGGGAAGC
>JALLPA010000970.1:0-12339 GCA_036939895.1 Thalassiosira exigua
TTGGAGGTTACGGGGGGCATCCCAAAGGTTCCCATCCTTGGAGGTGGCGGGCTCTCGTGGAGAGTGCAGCCCCCACAACCGGGTTCCCCGATCTCGTGGAAAGGGGGCGCCGCTCGCGACGCGCCCAGTTGGGGGATTGGCACCCTTGGAGGGTCGCCATCCCGCTTAAAGGAAGTGGTAGGAGGGACGGTGGAGCGCTCCACCCTTGGAGGTTGCCAAGCCTCATTGGAGGTGAATAGGCGCTCTTCTCGGGCCGAACCTGCGCCGACTAGCTCTCGCACGTTGCGTCGGAGCGAACGGCGGAGCGTAATGCGCCGGGCCTGTCGGAGACGAGATGGTGCCGACTGCCTCGCGCGCGTCTCTAGAGTCAGACGGGCGAGGGTACGTCGGGCTTGTAGTCCCAAGGCGGAGGAGTGAGCGGGCTTGTCGTCGCGCGTCGGAGCGGACGGCAGAGCGCTTAACGTCACCCTCGGATGCCAAGAGATCGATGGTGGGTGTTCGCGCGCGTGCGCGGATGCCGGAGGATGCGGACGTTGGGCCGAACGTCCCCCCCAGCGTCTTACCCGAAGCGGCCGGTTTGACGCGGTCGCGGAAGAGCCAGGCCTCTACACTCGCCGCCGGCTTCGCGGAAGAGCGGACGAATCTGCCGAGCTATACTGAAGAGCACCGCAACATCACTCGCGTGTCGCCGTCGGGTGCTCGCTCCATCGTGTGGCCATGAGCCAACACGCTGGCACCGTCTGGCCAACATCCCTGCCAGGGTACGTTCCACGTGGAACAATAACCGCCCCGGTCCCAGGGGGAGGGGGCGGCGGGTTGGGATCTGAACCGCTGAGGATGTCGGCGGGGGTAGCGTTGGCGAGCTCCGCGTTCGCTGCAGCCGCCGACTCGTCGGCGCCAGCCGGCTCGACGACCTTCTGGACTGCAGGGACCGGTCCCACCTACTCCTCCTCGAGTTCCACTCCTGGGAACCCGGCAGAGAGCTCGGGGAGGGGCACGTCGGGGTCGTCCTGGACGAGACCGTCCATGTCGGCCTCGTAGTCCCATTCGTACCCCTTCTTGTTGCGGTTGCGGAACTGGAGCGTGTTGGCGTACACCTCGCCCGACGACCGCGCCCCCCACGCGTCAACCTTCCTCTTCACGCGATCGGGCATGGGCAGCTCCGTCCACCGGCGGCGGACCAGGATCTGCCCCCTCTTGAGGCAGAAAAACTTGTAGCTTCCTTGGAAGTTGCCCGTCGGCCCCATGCTGATGGCTTCATGGGTGCGTGGGGCGTTGTTGTTCGTCGGGTCCAGCTCGTCGTGGACCTCGCAGTACGCGCCAAAGTCGAGCTGGCAGTGCTTTTCCCAGCTCAGCTTGGTCCGGGCGACGATTTCCCTTGGCGACCAGACCTGGGACACGCCGTGCTTGACCGGGAAGGCGTTGAGCCACATGGTCGAAAAGGCCACGGCGTTCACAACAATCAACTTGTGGAGCTTGCGGAAGGGGAGGACGCTTGTCACGCAGCGCGTCCGCTCCTTAACGGTGCGAATTTGCCGCTCGATCTCGCTGACGTGCTCTCGTGCAGCCGCGCAGTTGACGACGACGTCCCCCTCCAGCTGTGGGCGAACCTTGTCGAACTCTAGGTCCATTAAAATAGTCTGGACTTTGAGCCCACCACGTTTGTAGATTGCAATAACCCTTTTTATAGCCTTACTCAACTGCTCAGCGGTGCGACAGGGGACATGTTCGGCCGTGAAAAATTTGATGCCTCGCGAGAGCGTCACCAAATGAGCCACGTTGTTCACGAACATCACGTCCGCCACGAGCGTCACCAGTCGGTGCAGGTTCAAAAAATCCCGAGGTATCGCAACATAATCCGTTTTGACATGCGTAGGCGCCCGCCTCGTCGTCTTTCCCCTCACTCCTGCAAGATCAGAGCCAAACATGGTCTGAGCATTGCGGTGGTCGGTTAAATCGAACGGCGTATTGTCAAGGATTTTGCTGCTTACCAGGAATTTAAAGTCCCTCTCCGAAAGGTGGCCCGTCCTGCCGACCGCCTTGCGAGCGAGCTTGGCCCTTTCCACCTCCCGCTTCGTGAACCCTTCGTAGTTGTCGCGTACAGTTTGGACGAAGGCCACAGCCTTCTTCACCTCGATGCAAGGCAGGCCGTCCTCGTCCTCGTGGAACTTGACGCTCGCCCCCATCCTGTCCGACACGACGTAGAAATCGTCGTCGCTGTCGTACGTGATGCGGAGCCCCAGCCGCTTCAGGGCTGGGATGCTGAACACAGAGGCGATCCCCTCCTGGTTCAGCCACATCTCGACGTCTCGGCCCGCCAGGCCGCGGAACGTCCCGACTTTGTTTGTTGTTGTGGTCCCCGCGTTGCAGTGCGCGCGCAGGACCGTCTCGACCTCCCGCACATCCTCGAGCAGCTCGGGGTCGACGGCCTGGTTGAAGGTCGAGCAGCCGTCCAGCAAGACCTTGTTGCTGGCGACCGCCCCCTCGCGCTCCTTCTGGAGCATGGACACCCCCACCTCCGTCTGGGACGCATCGGCGGCGATCTCGCCCACCTGTGCGTGCACCTGCCCGTCGACGCCGCTCGCCTTGGCGTTCGCCCTCGCCTGGATCTCCAGGCGAAGCTTCTCCTTTTGCTCCTTTGTGAGCTTGGGGCAGTTGGCGTACCAGTGGTCCTTATCGCCACAGTGGAAGCAGCCGTCCTTTTTCAGCTGGACGCCCCCGCCACCCTTCTTGTCGCCAGTCTGGGCGAACGCCACGCCGCCCTCGCTCTTTGCTTGGGCCGGGACGCGGGCTCTCGTTTCCCCTTTCCAGTTGTTCAACCGAACAAGGACCGCCTCCCTCGTCTTGGGGTAGGCGTCGTTGTCCGACAGATACTGTTGCGACAAAAAGTCTCGGAGGCTGTCGTACCGATCGCGGTTCGCACCGAGGACCATCAGGCAGGCGAGGTACTCTTCCTTCACCTCCTTCGCCGCCGACTTATACTGAGACGTAGCCGGCTGGTCGGCGTAGCTCTCGTCGTGCCCCGCCTCCGACAGCTTCTTCTTCAACAGGGCTGGGTGGATTGGTACGTGGCCGCCGATCTTTTCTAAGACGGTGACGAACGCGTCGAACTGCGTCGCATAGTCATCGTTGGTCACGCCCGGCCTCTGCCAGAACGTGTGCAGCGCCTTGTCGGCCTTTGCCAGCGCAAACGTTTGCTGTAGGTGGGTTTCCACCCCGCACATGACCGTGCGTATGATGCCATGGAGGGCGACGCCGTCTTGCGCGTTCTTCGCTGCTTCGAAGCCGGCCGTCCCCTTTAGCCTGGTGCGGAGTCCCTTCTCGCACTGGTCCAGGAGCAGGTCGAACAACTTTTTGTTCCCCTGCAGGACGAATTTTCTCTCGTCCACGGCCGCCTTGGCCTCCTGCTTCCAGATGAGAAGCTCGAGCTCGTACACATCTTCGTCCCCCCCGCTCTCTTTCTTCGGTTTGGTGGGGATGGTCACGACGGGTAAAACACCGTCGCGGATGCCTTTCGACAGCTCGGTTCCGCCGGTCACATTTCTAGTGACATACCTGGCGATGGTCTCCGTCGACTCCTCGAACGTCGCCGCGTCCGTAGGCAGCCCGACGGTGAAGACCGCGTCTGCTATCTCGGCGATGGGGCTGCGGAAACTCGACGCACTGGCGCGGGCTGCAGCACCTCGGCCGCCCCCGCCCCATGCGTTTTCGCGCTTGATCTCCCCCATCCCGAATCGTGTGGAACCTCTTCTATAAAATAATGTTAGCGCAACAGCAGTTGGGCTGCCTCGCCTCTAGAAGGCTCGGAGGGAGCCGCCCTGCCTGCCCTGATAAACTTCATGATAATCGGAGATTATTTTAGAAGAGTGAGGAAAGCGTGTGGCTCTGAGAGAGGCTGGGTCTCTTTACAGGTCACGTACGGGTACTTAAGGTACCCGTACCTCACTGTTTTCGCCAGGCTCCAACACATTCTTGGTCAAATAAATGTGACAATTCAAACTTATCTCAAACTCTAGAAGCAGTTCAGACTGAATGTGCTTATCATTGGGAGTGCAACTGGGATGAAAATTATTGCCCACATCTATGGCCGTCTTGCACACATCGGCAGGGAAACTTGATGTGGTTCCTGTTAATGCACTCAAAAGGATCCATGATGTGGTTCCAGTGGTGGTACTTGTCCAAAAGACCAACATGTACCCATGTGGGTCTTTGACATCCAAGTTGAAATGAACTACCACAATCTCCTTCACTTCTTCAACATCACTATCTCCAAGCACGCGGTCAAACATGCCATCATCAACTTCAAGTTCACATTCAACGCCATTCTTGAGGGCCAGTACCAACATGGACATGCTGTTCCGGGGGGGGAGGGGGATCGAGTCGTGAAGACTGAAGGTGGGCATCCTTGAAGTGCACACAAAGAGCGCCAACCAAATTCATACGCTTCCAGCAGCCATAGTTGCGCTCAACATGGAAGAGATCAAGTTTATCTTATTCTGAGCGCAACCTCTCGTGGTAATACTGGCAATACCTCAAGGTCGGATGAGCAATAGTCAACAAACTGGCTCTGTGCACAGATAGAAGACAGGTGGTCCACGATGGTGTTCATGCATTTTTTGACGGTGGGCTTGACTGCCTTGGATGTTTGAATGTGGCCCTCATTGAATGCCGCCTCACAAATGGAAGCAATGGCAATGCGATGTTTCGACATAAAGTAAACGACTTATTTTGCCTCAGCAAGCAACGTCGATTCAGGGTAGATAAAAGAATTGGTTCTTGTATCTTGACATGCTGGTGTTATGAAAGTAAAACTCACCTTTCACAAATTTTGTCTTTGCCAAATCCTTCACGCAGAGATCAATGCGGTGAAACGCATCCCGTGCCCTTGGCATATGGTGATCAGCAACATGGAGCTGTTCCGTCACCCCCGGGACAACAACAGAGGCAGCATTGTCAGGGGAAACCTCGGCAGTGTCAGTGTCCAGAGTATTTGTGATATATTGGTGTATACAGTGTGTGCATATTCAATCTCGGCAGCAGTGACATGAGCTTTGCTACGGAGGTTCGTGTGGGTCCAGAACATTGCTACTACATCTTTGAGATCAATCGATATTTCTTGTGACTGATGGGAGATCTCCCGGTCACGACAGGCAGATATCCCGCTTCTCCAATAGCTTTTTCTACCGATTCCCTCATTATTCTACGAGATGATTCAAAATCGTTCGACGAACACAAAACACAGGATTTTGTGTGACGGTCACTTTTCGAGCGATTCGAAATCTCTCATGGAGAAACAAAGGAATCAATAGGAAAATCTCTCGGAGAAGCGGGAGATCTCCCGTAAGTCATGGGAAATCTAGATTGATCTGGAAGATGTACTAGTAACACACCCTTTGATACCATGTACATGATGTAGTACTTCCGATTTACAGTGACTCCATCAAAACCAATGCTGAGGTATAGTCAGACACAAACGAAAACAAAGCAACAAGCTCAAGGAGACAATCAGCATCAATAGAGACAGCATAGATTTGGAACACCGTGTCCCTCTGGGTTGTGAGGTATCTATCCAAGGCTAGATGATGCACCAGGAGGGCAATCATCTTGTGCAAGCAGGTAAGGATATTGCCACAAATTATGGGTTCAGCCTCTTTCTTGGATAGGACTTGGACACGACTGTTTGATTACACGATGGATGTCTCTGTCTCATTCTCTTTGTAGCAGCATTAGTAAAGACCACAGTAAGGTTAGGAGACATGGTGTTTGTGCGGATTTTTGGTGAGCCTTTCTGAACCTACAGACAATTTATTGAGTGACGTCATAGAAGCGGTGGTCCTGTTTGGAGACTGATCTGGGAACATTCCACGAGCTCAACCCTCACGGAGATGTCAACGCTGGGGCAGCTATAAACATTCCTCCTGCCAATGTTGGTATTAAAGGTCTTCCTGACCTTGACCTAAACAGACTAAGTTTGGTTTTAGCTAATGTGATAACTTAGCACAAAAGAATGCGGACAAGAGATACATTACTCACCCAATGCCATGACTTGCAGGCTACTTAAAACCTGCGATCGGGAGATTCTGGAATTTGAAGCAATTGTAGAGCTCCTTGTCCCTGGGCTTCTTGGAGGAGCGAGAAGCTGTCACAGCCAAGAGGCCGGTGATTTCAGTTGCGACCTTGTCCTGGACTTCTTTCCTTTCTTTGTGCTTCTTGGGTTCGTGGGTGCAATACAAAAAGTCAGGAGCATCCTCAGCATCCCTCATCGTCGTCATCCTCATTATCCCCCCTGACAAAATTAATGGTGAGTTCGAGTTAGGCATAAATAAGAACAGAATAAAGAACAACAAAAACTCACGTTTTGGACTATGTACTATCAAGGACATCGGAATCACGTTACCACGTCATGGGCTGCTCCTTCTTGAGAAAGGATATGTCCCCGCTAGAATCGCCAAGGTCTTCGTCACCACAAGCAGGTGCGGTGCTGGCATCACGAGTAGAACCAGTTGGAGGAACAATGGGGGGGGGATCTGAGTGACAAGACCCGGTATGCCGAAGTGTCAATCTTTGCCAGCTAGATTGATTGATTTTCTACGATAACGGCCCCTCCATCAAGACCAAACACGGAAAATGGGACCAACATCTTCCCTAGAGCAGTAGCAGCATAGTAATCCAAGATAGTAAGTAGAAAACCAAACTTCGCGGTGAAACAAGTGATGACTCTAAAAATGACTTTGTCAGAAGTATAAATAAATGAACAGCATTCTGTGGCATTGCTTGTTATTTCATGCATATTCGAGCTAATTACCTGAAAAATGCACGCCCTTTTAGCAAGCAGACAAAAATATTGCTTGCGTTTCCCCTACTCTCCCCTAGCTTTTAGATCCGAATTACTTCAAATCAACAGATCTGGAAAGTCCCGAAAAATCCAAGATCATTCAAAAATCAAACCATTTAAATCTAACCGTACAGCGCTGATGACATAATAAAATTCCTTTGAATAAGAGCAACATTTGTAGAAAAGAAAGCCCTTCGCCAAAAATAACAATTATCTTACCAGTTTTGTTGTTGATGGTATGATCGTCAACAAAAATTCTGATGGAAAGCCCTCCAGCAGGGAAAGGAAAGAACTGTGATACTCCACTCCTTGCTTCGCTGAAACATTGGTTCTCCCACTTGATTGTTATGTCTGTTGCCTGCAGTCAACCTTATTTGAAGTCCAGGCCTTTTGAATTGACAGTAAATGTTTTGATCATAAAAAATCTTGTTATCGGGGATTGAACAATTCTATGAGCATGGCATGGCTGAGCGGTCTTGTGAAGATGTCCCACCCTTCGAACGGGGCTTTTGGTGCTGCGGGAAGTTTGCCTGCTGGAGGTTGACACTGTCAGGATCGCGGGCAAGGGGAGGTGTTCTGGTGTCATCGTCATCGTCATCGTCATCGTCATTGTCATTGTCATTGTCATTGTCGTTTGTTTCGGTGTAGGCCGCCGCACCCACGGCGACGCGTGATGGGCTGCCGGCGCCACGGGACGTTTTGCAGTTGATGATCCTGTGGGTGTGGGCGGATTCATTAGGGTGTTATCGATGCCGCCGCAGCAAGCGCCAATGATGTTTGATTCTTGGTTTGAAGTGTAGGCAGACGCGGGAGGCGGGGGACGCGACATGTGTGTGGGTGGCTACTGATTTGTGGAAGATCGCATGATCGCGTGTTAGCGATTGGGAATATTTTGGATAATAGAAGGGGATAAGTAGCCAAACCACACTATGCTAAGTTTCATTTTGCAAAAAAACGAGAATAAAACTTAGCCTAAGTATGATTAGAAATTTAATGTTATAACACCATATGAAACTTAGCATCCCTGCTCTAGACCCCCCAATATGAAGGTCATATTCGGATAGATTGGATCCCCGGCGTCTATGTTTTCCCCGGCCGCGTGAGGCACCAACAAAAGCACTTGGTAACATCACAGGCTAATCCTGCGGGTGATCTGAAAATAATGACGTCATAAGTCATAGTATCGCCTTTATCGCCAATTCACAATCAGATACAGTACCACGCAGTAACCCTGACATATAGTGTGTTGCCTCTTGGGTGTCAAAGTTGGTGTATTGTCATACCTTGTAGGGTACTCCCTCTTTTCCGATATAAAATCTCCTTTCAGGTTTTTCAGACCGATTATTGCGAGTTTTCAACGGACAAAAACGTAGTANGAACGGGTAAAAAGTCCCGGTAGTTATGGAGAAAAAAGTTCGCCAAATTTAGATTGCTGCAAAACACCCCAAATAGACGGTAGTAGTGTGCGTGAGAGCTAAACAAAATTAAATGTACTTATTCCTAAATACTTCAGAAAATCTGTTGACGAACGTAAAGATATTTTAACGTAGGAATAAACAAAAATCAGAATCAACGGCTTAAATAATATTTTGGAAACATCCGTCCGGGAGCAACCTCGATTTTCCATTTTTTGGGACTCTCCGCGCGAAGACTCGATATCCTCCCTCGCTCTTGACATCGTAAGCTCGACCTCGCCTCCGCCGCCCGCCCGCCCGGCCCGGCGGCCCGCCCAAGAAAGATTTTGCCCACCCTCCTCAAAGCGAATTCCATAAAATTTAGCATCGCGGCCACTCGACGGCGTAGTCAAACTATTCTTCTGTACAAAGCTTGTTTCTCACAAAGGAGGTAACTTGTAAACAGAACAGCTTCACCAACATGGGCGTCTCACCTGCGAACGATATCGAATCCTTGCCACACCCATCTGAGTGGCCCCACCGGCCTGTCTGTCTTGTCGGTTGCGAACAAGTGAACAAGAACAACGAACAAACTGGGTCTTTACCGGTGGGAAAACCAGTGCCAGTGGACACTGACCTTTTTAAGGGCTGCTTTTCCCTCCGCTTGCGCCACGTTGATCCACCCGCGGATGACGCCGAGAAACACGAAGCCTACTTTGGGGAGAGGAAACGCTTGTACCAAATGGTCATTCAGGGTCAGTTCAAGAAAGAGGGGCTCACATTCAAAGATATGATTATGGGCGATGTCTACGAACGACCATTTCAAGGAGTGCCTCATGGGTGGATTGGGACTCTCCTCAAGGCGTCCGTCGAAACCTTGTCGCCAGGTCTGGTTTTTGACATCTTTGATGACACGCAGCCGAAAGTACTTGCGCCCATGGGTGGTTGCCAGACCTTACGAGTAGATTTGCCCGGACAAGAACCGACAGACTTCAACGAAATCATAGAGGATACATCTCTACTCGGCGAGTTTGATTCCATTGCAACACGGCGCACGCAGCTGGGCAACCCTATCTACGCTGAGGAGTACAAAATTGACACCGATCATGTATACACCTTCGAGGTATATGATGATATGATGGATTTTGGAACATTTCACCAGCATGTACGAATTTTGGGTGGAATGAAGGTGGATCTAGTGCCAGTTCTGGATTCCCAGAGTGTGAGTACCTTTTCCATTTTATCTTTGCCCTCAATTTCAAGACATGTGTAAGGGATCTCACCGTGCTATAACCTGACACATTTCATGTTTCCCTTCCACCTCTTTCACAGATGTCATTTGGGATGTACACGCGTGATGACATGAATTGCGCCTTTAATTTCTCTCTTTGGCACGAGCGCATTATTGAGCAGCAAGCAATCTCTAAGGAGGAAAAGGATGTCTAGATGATCAGAGATAAATTCACTATTTGGAAACTTAAGGGATGAGAAAGAATAGCTGGACTCCCATTCTATTTTACGACCTCGGATGTTGAAGACTGTCTTACCTTATGGGAAATCATTTTGGCTCAAATGATCTAGCCCTGATAAATTATAATCAACTTAGAAATTACGATGATATGTCAAAAACTACCTGTGTTCTGCTGAATACTTTGCCTTACTCAACTTCCTCGACTAATCCAATTCTTTGTGAAACAGCACACACAGCTTTTGCAAATAACATAACTGACGAAAAATTAACCACAAGATTGAACATGAAGGCTATTTGATTTCGAGGCTTGTTTAAATAACCTATTTTGGTGAATCCCTTGGCACTTGAACACCAATCTAATGTTTGCCTCAGATCACTAGGTACAGTTAAATATGTTAGGTTGTGAGGGTACTAATTTTATTGTATTTGTGTTTGATCTGAATAACCCCAAATAATCTTGACAACTTATTTTGATTGATATTTACTAACAAACTCCAATTTAAGATGAACATTTGCTATCTTCACGGTGCTCAATTTCCCCTTGCCTGAGGACATTTGTTGCAAATTTGAATATTGTGGTTTTATCGCAGCCGCTCTTTCATTGTGGTGTTCAAGAGCCTCTGTTTTAAACTCATCACGGGGTAAATCAGAAGATACTTCTATAGACCTCTTTGTTTGCTGACAATGAGCAATCTCTATGACCAAAGATTGCTCCCTGACCCTACTTAAAGTCAGTACACAGCAAAGCATAATAGGTACACGACTAACTTAAATGTATGGTTTTATACTTTTTCCTTGTTATCATCATTACTATCTTCCATTGTTTCTTCCTTGATATTCCAGGTAAAATAATCTTTATGGGCATACTTGATTGTCTTGTCATTTTGTTAAATTTGCCCTCACAAGCGAAGCGTGATCCTTCAGTGGAATCTTCAGTCCAGCGGCGCTGTGGGAAGGGACCCACCGCGTCTTCAAAACCCGAAAGGGAAATCTACTAAGAAATCAGGTGAACGAACTGACCACCCACCTGAAGCGCTCACCTGGGAACTGGACATTGGGGTTCGAGTTTTAGTAGGTTTAAAATTTAATTCGAAAATCAAAATCATGAATTCTTCGTGCGGCGATCGATGCGATCGTGTTTGTTTCAACGACTCAAAAAATAATTACTGTCCCATGGAAGCAAAAATGAAAACCTTCTTCATTTTGATTTTAAAATTTGAAGCTCAAACTGCACCAACCGACAATGAATGATCGTGGAAGAACAACCCACAAACACGAATAACGCAAACGCACCCCGAACTGTGAGGCCGGAGTTCTGTGGCCTAACGTCGCTGTCATCCGTTTCCTTCCTCTTTCCTTGCATCTGGCCGCCGCCTTTGTCGTCGCTGACGCCGTCGCCATTGCCATCGCCTCCGTTATTCCCGTCGC
This sequence comes from Thalassiosira exigua, assembly GCA_036939895.1. Lineage (NCBI taxonomy): Eukaryota > Bacillariophyta > Thalassiosirophyceae > Thalassiosirales > Thalassiosiraceae > Thalassiosira > Thalassiosira exigua. Next base: position 11,129 of record JALLPA010000970.1, read on the forward strand.
GGTCGTTGTCTTAGTTTACGCCTCCGCCGCCACATTTTCGCCTCCGTCGCCCATTACCGCTGCCTTAGATGCACATAGCCTTCGCTGTCGTTGCCTGCACTTTCCTTATCACCGTCCAGGTTGCAATTACACCATCCATTGCCGTTGCCTTGGCTGTCCTTATCGCCGCCCTCCACCATTTTTCATTCCCATTCACCGCGGACATCGAATAAAGACGGCTTCAAAAAAAACATCCCTCAATGGTTAAGTGTCTCGTTCAATCGGTTCTCGTCATTCAATCGAATCCCACCGTCGTGATTTTGTTAGTGTTTGACTCCCTTTTCTTTCCAATCAGAAGGGATCGGTCTTTGGCTTCGGGCAGATCGTTTTAGGCCAATCCCCAATCCAGCTAACAGCGAGACTTGTGTCGACCCTTGCCTAGGCCGAGGGCATTGGTCAGGCCTGCCGGCATGCTGATGACAAGGGGAAGTAAGATGGCAGTGAGTAGGAGTTGGGATAAATGGCTGGTGGCTCAAGAGTGAGTGCGAGAACAACTGAGCTGGGAGAAAGCCTGAGGGCGAGTGGGGATGGGTGAAAGATGACAGGGGACAGCTGGGAATGTCTTTTTAGAAAGTGAATGGCAAAAGGCGAGGAGAAGGGTTCAGAGAGGATTGTGGTGAAAGGGGAAGCGGGGTGATGGGGAACAAGGGAGGGATGAGGCCTTTTGAGGGACATAAAGAGCACAACGCTCCTGGATCCTGGAGGATGAAGCCTTTCCTTCAACGTTGAGGGAATAATGCGTCCAATTAGGGATCGTTTGCAAGCACAGCTCAATATACTTGTGGCATTGTGATCCGCTTGCTATCTCTCTCTCGTTCCCCTTTGTTCACCCTTGCATTTATGTATTTCAATAAATTGAGCTCAAATTAGCATCATCTTTCACTTTTCATTTTTGTTTGGAGCAAAGGTCTCAACTTCTTCTGGTCATGTGCAATACAGGCTTTAAGGATTTTGGTGCTGTCACTTCAACGTTTGTCTCTTCTCATAACTCATGAATAATTGGTTTAGTACGCAAATGCTTAGATTATTTGAGTTTCAGTGATTGCTCCTCTCAGTCATAAACGTAGAATCTGTGTTGAGAATATACGCGGCTGGGTAAGCGTCGGATCACCTTCCTAAAATCGCCCTAAATGTTCGTTCTGCACGAATTTTAGGGCTACGAAAACGAGACT